>VDFB02111450.1:0-18022 GCA_007258455.2 Sequoia sempervirens | reverse complement strand
TTTGAAGGGCACTTTAAAATATGTTTTGTGTTACCATGGGAACTTGGTTGAATCACAGAGGACTTTCAGTAGTCGAGGCTATGTGGATTCTGATTGGGCAGGGGACATTGACAGCAAAAGATCCACCAGTGGATATATCTTCATGATGAATGGTGGTGCAGTGAGTTGGATGAGTAAGCGGCAGGCTATAGTCGCTTTGTCCACTACAGAGGCAGAGTACATGGTAGCAACACACACCTGTAAAGAAGCAATTTGGTTAAAACATTTGTGTTCTAACATTGGTTTTGATGCAAGGCAAATAAAAATTTACTGTGATAGTCAGAGTGCTATTTGTTTGGCAAAGAATCCTACTTTCCATGCCAGGACGAAACATATAGATGTACAGTATCATTTTGTACGAGATATGGTGGAGGATGGAAAGGTCTCTTTAGAAAAAGTGGATACTCTAGAGAATGTTGCAGATGCATTGACGAAGCCAGTGAGCACAGACAAGTTCAGGTGGTGTGCTAGTTTGATGGGCCTTAGTGCCCATGAATTTCAGTAGTTTTGTTGTGCTCTGGAGGTGCCTGTGTGATCTTTGTCAAGTGGGAGATTGTTGGAATATTGTGCCTCAATCTCACAGGATGAAACCTCTAAAAGAGAAAAGTCGATGTGACATCCTTATTGTATGGCTAACTAGCAGCTGTGGAACCTTGTGAAATGTTCAGGTTGCTGAGACCTTGTTATTGTTATGTCGATTGGAGCTATCACCGTGACATGTTGATCACTGTGAAAGTTTCTATCTCTTACTACCGAAGTTGATCTCTTACCAATGGGTTGGTGTCTAAAGGTTATCGGTGAGACTTGTGGCGGCAAAAGTCTTCTGGGAGAGATTTGAAAATTCAGTATTACTCATTCCGACAAGAGATGTCTCACCGAATGGTTATTCACTAGAAGACATCAGGGTGATATGGAGACTAGGTAAGATCTCTTGCTGATAGTTGGTTCTCTTGTCGATAGTTATACACTCAGAGTCATCGAGGAGACCGTTGGCCGAAAGGCTTGCTTTGGTAAGAACTCTCAGCGATGGATGAAGTCTCGTCGATGATAGGACATTTCAGTGTAACATGAAGGATTCGGTATGATCTCTTGGTGAACAACGATAGTCTCACCGATGGGAATGATGGTGTCTATGTGACCTTTGAACATCAGTATGACCTCTCACCGAATAGCGATTGTCTTGGCGAATAACGCTACATGTGATGATATCGATATGATGTCTTGGCGACAAGGGGAAGTCTGAGTGACAACTTTTGAACTCAGTGTAACCTCTTGCTGAAGGTGATGAGTCTGGCCAATATCGACAGTTGGGTCTTGTGGCATCGGGGAGACACGGTTAGTGTCTCACCAACATGCGAACACAGGTTGAACATTTTGACCGATTGAAAGACTATCCTACGTGGTGTGTATTCGACCAATCAGGGAGCAGAATGGGAACCGTTGGAAGTTAGATTGTTGTGGCCATTCCTGTGAGGAAGTTCAACAGACCAGGGATGACATGGATATACTCTGAGATCAAAGATGATGTTCGGTTCGACGAATGGTTGGATGAATAGTTTGATGAGTGATTAGTGTGAATTCAATTCTGAGAGCATTGTAACTTGAATGTTCTATACAAGGTTGATCATTGTGTATGCTACTATAATTTGAAATCAGAAAGATAAGTTTGATCTTTGTATGTAATTTCCATTACTGTAATACAAAGGGGTTTTTCTTGGTGTGGTGGGTTTTTCTCCCATAAGGGTTTTCCCATGTAAATCTGGTGTTCATCTGTGTATGTTTGTTTCTCTATTTTTGCTTTTTCTTTCATGTGTATCTTAATTGGACTATAATTGAAAATTTAAAAGCATCTCTGCATTCTTCCCTGAGGTTTTGACATTAGGAGAGTTGTTTCCGCACCTTAGCTTTCCTTACATGAATTAGGTACTAGGGAGGGACTGTATAGAGTATGAGGACAAGTATAGGGTAAACAATGATATTTTCTCTCACTTCGTTGCCTCTTTGCTTGAAATTCAAGTGCCAAAACAGGTGATACTGTGGCTCACCATGGAAATTTTTCCAAAGCGCTACCTTAGAGGCCTTGGTGAAGTTGTGACAAATGTAGTCTATGGCCTTGGTATTCCAATGGCAAGCGATCTCCTCCAACACATTGAAGAGGATGCAGTGGTGCCCTGGGTACCATTTCTTAGCGGATTTCACATTATGACTATTGGAGAACACCGCCAAAGGGTTTTGTGTTCCTGCCACTTCTTACTAAGATGCTACAATGTTGTGCTATTGTTCTTAACGGTTTTGATGGTGATGTTGCCCTAGTTGAAGAATGAACTCTTTTCTCCTATTTTTTGTATATATGCCTTGGAAAGATTTTAATACATATACTTGAAAAGTTGCTTAATATATATATATATATATATATATACTAGAAAAGTATGGCCCAAGAACCATTTTGAATTGTAATGTCCAAAGTATATATTACCATATAATGAATATAAAGCTCCTTTTGTTAATTTTTTGTCTCTTCTACTTTTCTCTGCTTCTTGCATCATGGGTTCCATCAAAAGACCAAGCCGAACAAAACACACAAAAAGAATATTTACATAATTACATATTTACACTGGTAAAATTATTAACAAAGCTAATTAAACAATTTTAAGTGAACTCCATTGACAGGAATTCGCAATGCTTATTTTTCCATGTTCTCTAATTCAAATGCATTATGTTGCTTACATTGAATAATTCAAAAAGGGTCTTCCCATAGACTATCAAATTTGCCATGTTGGCCAGGCTTTGCGGCTCTCTCATTAAATTTTAGCACTAAGTCTCTACATTTAAGGCCCTAGTTAGAGGTTTTCTTGTCAAATCACTTCTTAACCACCTATTGACAGTTACACATGGCTGTCAAGGCTTTTTCTCTTTTCTCTTGTACCTCCAACAACTCATCCAACCAGACCTCCATGGCTCCATTTTGTTCAACCTCCAGAGACTTGAGCAACTGTAGTGTGGGAATTTCCATAGATATAGGCAATAGTGCTTCCTTCCCTTATACCAGCTCGTACGGTGAAGTCTTTAAGACTTGCTTGGGGGTTATTCGATCTGTCTAGAGCACTGCTTCGAGGTTTTGATGCCACTCTCTTTGATGCTTTGACTCGATTCTTTTAATGAGTCAGACAAAAAATTTATTAGTCGACTTAGCCAGACCATTTCCCTATGGGTAACAGTTCAAAGATGTCTTTAAAAATACGCCATGCTTAAGTGCGAATTGACATACCTTCGAACCCAAGAAGGCTTTCGCATTGTTAGAGATGATGGTCTTTGGTGGGTCAAACCTTACTACTAGCTCCTAAAGTAATTTTACAATATTTTCCTCAGTCGCGTTCTTCAAGGGCATGGCCTCAATTCATCTTGTAAAATAATTTGTGGCCGTGAGGATCCATTTATGTTTGGCACTAGAGGTGGGATTAATCATCCTGATGAAATTTAGTCCCCACTATGCGAAGGGTTATTCAACCACTATCAGATTGAGAGGCATTGCTAAGTTTTTCATCCTTCTTGTGAAGAATTGGCATTCTTTGCAGGATTTAACCAGAGAGTGTGAGTTGTTGAACAATGTAGGCTAGAAGTACTTGACACACATAATTTTAATAGCAATAGTCTTTGTAGAGAAATGTTCACCTACAGGACTGTTGTGAAATATGTTTAGAAATTTTTGCGCCTACTCTTGAGTGACACACTGTAAAAGAACACCATTGAAGTTCCTTTTGAAAAGGATCCCTTCAATAAGCACATATCTGCTATTCTGTAACCTATAAAATATTTTCTTCTGGAAGGCCCGGCAAATATTTTCTTGTCTGCATAAACCTCATTCTATCCACCAACCAGCAATCTTCAAACTTTGATTCATTTAATAGAACAAGCTCGGGTCGTTCCTCTTCAGCTGCCACTTCTCCGTCATGTGTCAGATATTCACATAACCCTCTCCCCTGCACAATCTTTGTGGGCCTAACCTTGATGTCATATTCAAGGATCTTAGTAATCCAGTTTGCCCTTTTTTTGTGATTTCTCATTCTATTATGTACTCATGTACATTGGAATGTGTGACATATACAACCACCTTATTACAAGTTATGAGATGGAACTTCTTGAGCCCCTTAACAATGGTGAACGTTTTCCTTTCAATGAAGTTATAGTTTTTCTAATCGTCGTTTAAGATCTAGGAGTGGAAGGCTATCAGATGTTCTCCCTTTCCTTCATCATCCTTATGGGTTAAAATAGTAGCGATGTTGGATTTTCTATTCAACAAATACATTATGAAGTCCTTTGATAGGTCTAGGTTTACCAACATAGGAGCTGAAGAAATAGCCTCCTTAACCTTCTCAAAGGCTTCTCTCACTTTCTTTGTCCATTTGAACAATTGATCCTTCTTGAGCATCAAGGTGATAGGTCTAATTAAACTTGCAAAATTTGAGATGAATTTGCTTACAAAATTTACCTTTCCCAAGAAGGATTGAACTCCTTTTTTGTTGGTCCTGGTAGGGGAAGTTCCCTGATTTCCTTCACCCACTCTAGATCAATTGCAATTCCATCTTTAGACATTGAGTGTCCTAATAGTTTTCCTTGTGGAACTCTAAAAACACATTTTTTTAGGTTCAGGGATATCCCAAACTCCTGGCATTTTTTAAAAACAATTTCTAGATGATCAAAATGATCATCTTTTGACTTAGAGAATATTGTTAGATTATCCAAATAGATCAAGATTATCTTATTGATCAATTCCCTAAGGTAATGTCCATTTTGCGCTAGAAGGTAGCTCCCACATTTGAGAGGCCGAAGGGCATTTTTGCATAAGAAAACTTTCCCCACTTGGTGGTGAACATTGTTTTGTGTCAATCATCTTCTTTGACCCAAATTTGGTTGTAACCAGAGAAATTGTCTAGTAGAGAAAACATTTTTGGGCCAGCCATTGTTTGCAAGATTGACTCCATGGAAGGAAATGAGTAATGTTCCTTCAAGGATGCTCTATTTAGATCCCAAAAATCAACACATAGGCAGATGTCTCCATTCTTCTTTCGGACAAGAACCAGGTTGCACACCCATGTGTTGTGCTTGATTGAGAAGATCCGAGAGTGAATTAGCTTTGTAAACTCTTCCACCATTAATGCCTCAACCTTTGGATTCACTAGCCTTTGCTTCTAGTGGATGAGTTTTGCTCCTTTTTTTAGTTCTATAGTATGCTAGATGATTTTAGGATCATATCCCTTGAGGTCATCATATGACCAGGCTACTACTCCATATTTTTCACAACAATGTATGAGCTTTTCTTTATCATGTTGAGGGACATCTTTTCCAACCTTGAGCTTCCTTCCATCTCTAACTTGAAGATTTGCATAATCACCTTTATCTGCTACAAACTTCTTGTTGTCATTCCTTGCATCTTCACAATTGAATAGATTTTCTAGAGTGACCAATCCTTTTGGAAGCTTGTTGGATCTCAGTTGAATAATTTTCCCTTCATAAGTTTCTGCAATTTTTAGTTGGAGATGATCTGCAAACTCTCTAGAGTGTTGAATGAATGAGGTGATGTGTTCATCACTTTCGAACACTTGCTAGCTTTGGTCATTATCTCGGATTTCTAGTTAGACAATCACTCGCATAGAGTGTACATTATCAATTAGGTCAAAAATAGGGTCAAATTGAGATCCTATCGTCGCCATGCGATCCACAACTGCATTTTTCTCTCTAGGGATCATTTGGATATTAAAGGCATCAAATATTTCAATCAGGTCCCAGAATCTATGTCTATAAGATCTAATACGGACATTCTTTGTTGCAGAGACTCCTCAGACTTGATTGACTATTAACTCAAAATCTCCAAACACCATTATTTGTTTAACATACATTTGCTTTGCAAGACTTAGACCTTGCACAAGGCCTTCATATTCAACTTCGTTGTTCGAACAGGTGAACTGAAAGCAAAATGATATGAGTGTCCTTTTATTAGATGGGGATGTCAAACATATCCTGACTCCTGCACCAACTTGCATCTTGCTCCATCAAAATGCAATGTCCATAGCTCTGAGGTGTGATCAACCTCAGGTTCCTTCATCACCTTTAGAATCATTTGATCCTCATCATAGATGACATAAGTTCCTAATTTGGTGGCATGATAATTGTTGAAAGGATCATTGTCTATAAATTCACTCAAGAGGGCCTCTTCTTTGTCTGTTTGATCTCTGGTCACCTTCTCATCCTCTAGTAACTCAGTACAATACATCTCATCCTTAGTGACAGAGGTATGAGTAGCCTCAAAGTTGATCATGGCTTCATCTGCTACATGTTCCAAATGCAAAGGTTCAGAAACTATCTTCATTTTAGCTCCATGCTTGGTCATAAGGATCAATTGTGACCAATCTAAGGAAAGATATTCACCTATCTTGGAAGTGAACTCCCAGGATAAGCAAAGACCAAACATGGGAGGAACGTCAATGATCACGGTATCTTGTGGGACTGTGATACTAGGGCAAGAGAACATAGTCAAGGGGAGATTCTTGATGACACCTACAGTTTCAACCTTATTCCCATCAAGTTGCATAACCCCTCTATTTAAAGGTTCATAGCTACGTCTTAAGGCTTCAGCTATTTTCTTGGGCATAACTGTGGTGCTAGCACTAGAGTCAATCATAGAATTGTGCAACAATTTCTCACCCACTATGAGGGTCAAGAAGAAGGGTTTCATTTTAGGCTTACCTTTACTTTCGGTAGAGGCTTCCTCTCCATTGTATGTGAGGACTTTGGCCTGAGGTGATGGATCAACTACCTTTCCTTTGGATGGTTGTTTTGTTGGCATTGTGCTTGCATCTTCCAGTAGGGGCTTCTACAACAATGAATTCTACTCTAGAATAGCTAAGATATCCCAAAGAGATACATTAGTAGAGGATTTCTTCAATTGTTCCACCACATTGAATGGCAGTGGATTCAAATATTTTTGTTCCTTAGACCTTGTCATAAGAACCTCCTTGCGTGGCTAAGATTGTTGTGCAATTGCGGAGGTACTAGGAGCTTGGTCGAGAACACTTTTGGGTTGTGGAGCAACTGGTTCACCCATGAATCTCCTATTTGAGTGAGTGTTACAATCTTATTGCACTTGTGGGGCCTTTGATGTAGACACATCATTTGCAAACACTGCCTCTTCTTCTTCCATCCATGAGAAGAGTGTGTGATTGGGAGCTATATTTGTTTCTTGCTCCAGGGAAATTCCTTGCATTTGCATGGTGAGTACCATGTTTTCCATTTGTGGAGAGGCATATAAATAACCTCTTGAATCTGATGCCACACCTTGTTTGCGTTGTTCTGCCACTCTTTGTTGTAGATTGTCGTGCAGACAATTTCAAGGCATATGCGCTTCGTTGCAGGGGAAGCACCAAGGATTGATGTCATTAGCGAGATTATTTTTCCTCGCTACCAGTTCTCTATTCAAACTTGGGTGAACATTTTGCAATGGAGTAGGCATCGACACTATCTAATTGTTTGTTTGAGCCTGTGCACCTCCTTGGAACTGATTTTTCTAGTAGGAAGATCTTCCACCCTGATAATTTTGGTAAGCTGGCTTCAGAGGCATATACTAGTTCTGATTGATGCTAGTTATTTCATTTGAGATGTTATGCAACAACTCCTTGACATCGCTCATCTCATCTTTCAAAGAGTTAGATGTAGAAGCAGTGTTTTGCGATGCACTCATATATGTGTAAATAGATTGGGGAGGAGCAGATGTACTGGTAGCAGCTATCTCCTAGGCAGGAATTGACAACTCTGCAAATATAGGCATAGTGGTCCAAGGTGGTAACTTTCCAACATCGATCAGATTATTCTCCACCTTGACCATAATGGTATATGCATCCGGCAAGGTATTCCCACCAAGGGATTGGATCATCACCAAAATGTCGGTGTTGAGAGACTTTAGATAGAACATGAATGCCAAATCGGCGGGTGGACAAATAGCAGGTTGGATCATTTGCCAAGTTGTGTGAAACTGGGCATTGAAGTTGGTCATGGCATCTTGAGGAGCCCGCTTTATGGTCGCCAGCTATTGAAATAGAGAAGACCAATCACTATTGTTTGAAAACCGCTCGTAAAAAGGCTCCTTGAGCTACCGATGGTATTGGCTGCCAAAGTGCGGTACCAATCTAGTGCCTTGCCTTTGAAAGAGGCTGCAAGCAATCTCAACGCTACATTTTGATCAGTTATACCATGCACCAAACACACGTCTGCCACATCTTGCAGATGATCATATGGTGTTTTTGAGCCTTCACTGGTAAATTTTGGTAAAGCTTTTAAAGAAGAGGTTGGGATAGGAGCCCAAATGACCAATGCTACTACTGCTATGAGAGGGCTTTTGGCGTCCCATGCTACAATTTTTTTGTTAGCAATCAGTAACATGGCTAGTGGACGGGTCGAGACCTTTATTGGATGGGTTCTTGTTCTTACTATTACCAGTGGTGGCACTAGTAGGCCAAGGTTGATCCGGTGGATATTTTCAGTGAAAATTGAAGTGTCTCATTTCTCTCCAAAATTTACACCATCAGAAATATCTCAGCGTCCTGATTCCAACGCAACTCGAATGGAGCGAAAAGGAGCCCGTTTGTGCAAGTTATGGCCAGTCAAACCTTGGGTCAAACTGGGATCAGGGGGCATCCAAGAAGTGAAAAAAATGATTATCTCATAAATCAACAGAATTGGCATCATCGCGAAGAGCTCATTAAGACGATTATGAAAGTGTTCGTTTCGTCGAAATCCGACATCATATGCTCAACTTATCAGCGGTCAAAGTTTGCAGTTGACTTTGAGGATGACCGTACGGATGCTGACGTCATCATTCCGTAATGTACAGATAGTGAAGTGGACCAATCAGAATATGACACGTGACATCCATGTCAGCATTGTACGGAACCAGTCAGAGGCGGACACATGGCAACCGTACGCCACGTCATCAACACAGTCATCGTCCACGTCAGCGTATGAGTCATCATCCCCGTCAATAGCTAGTCATCTATCACGTCATCATCCTAGGCGAGTCGGGCTTTGCCACGTGGCACCTCCTCGGCATGCCACGTGGCCTCTCTTTCATCCTCCGGTGGTTAGTCTGTTTGTTTGTTTAAAAACAAAAAAAAGGGGGTTGTTAAGGATTTGCAAAGAATAGAGAATATGGAAGAACATCGTTGGCCCAAAACTGTGGTGGAAGAAGAATTAACTAGAAGGAAGAACACGTGGATGAAACAAAATGTCAAGTGGATGGGAAAATGGGGGATCAACATGCAAGAGTGTCCAAGCAAAAAAGTCGAGATGAAAAGGTATGTAAAAGAGAAAGTCAAAAACACCATGTGGTTGAAGCAACTTGGCCGGAAGAGTGAGCACTATGTTTTGCATTTTAATCCTACTTGTGATCATGAACAAAAATTTTACATAGGGGCAGATATAAAATGGAAGGCTAAAATGCTGATAGCTCAGTTGAGAACTAGCTCGCATCGTTTGAGATGCGAAACAGGAAGATGGAAAATACCCAAAGAGGGGTGGTCGGATAGAATCTGTTGTTTCTGCTCTTCGGGTTTAGTGGAGACAGAGTGGCACTACGTTATGGAGTGCAAAGCTTATGAGGACATCCGATATTGTTACTCAGATTTGTTAAAAGTCAAATCATTAGCGGCTTTGTTTGAAGAGGAAAAGATTGATAAAACTGCAAGTTACTTGACCAAAATTCACAGTAGAAGAAACAAAATCAGCAAAGAGATTGAAAACAACAGTAGGTAGTTTGGTGCAGCGGTTTTGTTGTATTGGCAAAGGCGGTTTCCAGTTTTATTTCCTGGGTCCCATACACTGGCTGGTCTCGCAGACGTAATTAAAATTCATTCATTCTCACATCGAATCCTTACGTGCACCAAAGCGTCAGCTTCAATTTATGGATAATGACGGGTTTGTTTTGTCGTTAATTTGTTTGAAAACTTGTTCTAAAAAAATGGTCGGCGGGGGTTTTGAACCCCGAACCGGCCGGGTATCTAAAAGCCTACTCACCGTTGAGCCATCAAATATCTTTAAATATATGTTCGGCATTGGTTGTATTTGCTAGATTATTGCAAACCGACTGCCTTAAAATAAAAGAGCTTCCCTCCAAATGTAAAAACAATAATCCTTCTTTAGGATTAGTTAAAATCTTACAAAATAATAGAAGCCCGAAAAGATAAGTGGAAGGGCTCAATTAGTTTGAAAGGATTAATTAGGATTACCTAATAATCCTAATATGAAAGTAAGAGAGATTATTAAGATTTTTTATGTAAAAATGGAGATAGGGGAGATTTTGTAAATCATATGGTTTTATACCATATTGAGTAAAGTTTTTGTATAAAAGGGGGTGAATGGGTGAGAGTGAGGCTAAGTGTTTTTTTTAACTCATAATTTTCAAGTGAAACAGGGGCTAGGTGATACAGAGAGGAGTTCTAGGAGATTTTCGGAGCCATTTTCATACATCGGAGTATTGTTATGCTGCCGAAGTGCTAGAAGAAATGGTCTCGGTGCATTATTGTACTTGATTTTGGAGATTAATCGGATCGATCGTACTCTATTGGAGCCAACCCGGAGATGTAGTCACGTTTGTGGCGAACTCCGTAATCAAACTCTGTTTGCATCTCTCTTTCTTTCTCTCACTTTCTTGCATTATGTTGTTATCACCTTGACATTTTAATTATTGTGATTATTTCTGTAAGTTAATTTTGATTTTATTAGCTTGGAACAATCATTGTAAAAGTTAAGCATTCAAATTCTGCAAATAGTCTAGATCCTATATAGATCAAAGGTTGTTCATTGTCTGGGATCTAGTAACAGGTCTATGGCTCATACACCCACTTTAAATTTAGATACATTCAAACAAGTCCCATTGGGCGTGCCAAAAAAAGAACTATTGATGCTTAAAATTGCTAGGCAAACAACCTTATGGAAAACTCAATTAATGGGGGACCAATTACGCTAAACTGAGTGACCTCTGGATTTTTAAAGAAGCTGGCTCCTTCTATATTTGGGGGGTTGGAATGGGAAAAGGAAGTAGATATATAAAATAAAGTCTAATCTAAGGCAATGCACCAAGATGTAAGTATGGACACGAGAAATCTTCCTTTTGGATGAGATTTAAGGGCCCGTTCAGCAATCTGCATGTCCGAAAATAATAGAAAGAATAGATGAAAAACTCAAGAAGTTCATCAAATAACATAACATAAATTCCATATGCATTCACTGAACAAGAAGAGTTCAAGACATGATCTGAATCAACAAATTTATATTGAAACTATAGAAGTCTTGCAAATAAACTACTTGGTACAATAAACAACACAGTCTAATGTCTTAACAATTAACTAAGAAACAAAGAGGCTGAACAAATTGGCACAGTCTGTGAGTCTTAATACAATAATCAAAATCAATACAAAAGGCCTAAGTCTTTTTCACTTTTTTCTATGATTTTTTTAACCATTTTTTAGAGAGTTGAAGTAGTATATATAGATCATTCCACCGCCAGAGAGCCAAAAAGATTCCTAGGCACGAGCGATGTCGCTCATTGCAATGATTCTCAAAGGTTGTTGTAACAAAAATATTTTGAAATGTAGTATGTAGTCACCTTTGAACAAGATGTTCCCCTCTGCAAATGATGAATGTGGTCCTAGGGTGGAAGCAACAAAATCTCAAGATGACACATGTCACTCACCCATAGAGTTGGTTAGGATATGTGGCACAGCGACGGGGCTTCACATTCATCCATCTCTCCCTTGTGCTCAAAATCCCTATGGAGAAGACACGTGGCACAGTGAATGCATAAGCTTTGACTGCGGGGCCCGCCCATAAAGGTGCCCACAAGAGGATGCAATCGTGGCATGCGGGCGAAGCTCAGAGGAGAAATAAAGGAGAGAGGACTCCAAAGGCTCACGCTATAGACATGTGGTGCAAGGGTGAAGCTTAAGAGAGAAGCAAATAAAGAAAACCTTCAAAGGCCCATGTGGCTAACACGTGGTGCAAGCGAATGAAGGCACTTCAAAAAGGGGGTCGAGAATATTCAAACATATGAAGCGCGGGTCAAGGCCGATGCAAAATCAAATCAACAATAACCACCTTGAGGGAGATCTAAGGATTTTAATCCACATCTTGCATATCATTTCTATCCATTTGGTAGTTGTCTAGCATCAATTGAGAAGCATTTAAACTTCATTAGCATTAATTAAAATAAAAAAGAAACAAACTGAAACCATTACCAGCAAGACAGAAGGTTGCAAGACAAGTGTTTGTCAAAATTCCTAAGGCAAAAATTTAGGGGTTTATGGTCAGTTTTGGCAAGGCGCTTTACATCATGATTGTAATGTTGAAAGAATGATTCATGATTTAGGTGAGGTCCAACTTGAACATGATTTAAAATTGTAAGTATCTTCATTGGAGTTCAAATTAAGTTTAGTTGAGAAGAGTAGGGGTCCTATTTTCATTAAGGTCATGAAGTTAAAGTTTGAGGTATGTCGTGGAATCCTTGGCATCATGAAAAACCTGAGAGCTTAAACCTTTGTTAAATCCATCATCAAGTGGAAAACCCAAAAGTTGTGCCCTTCGTGGAATCTGAGTGGACACGAAATACTCGAGTTTCAATCCTTTCACATAATCCATGATGCCCCAGATTTCTTCAATCCATGAAGCCCCAAAATTCCCAAATCCATGAAGGCTTGAAATCCCCAAGGTTGTGAGATGCACGATATCTTTTTAAGATTGATTTTGGGACCTATGTAAGGTGAGTTTTATGATATCAAGGATGTTTGATGATTGAAATTTTATTAAGTTTCTATTGATTCATGAAATCTGCTTAAGCAAGGAATGCCTAAAGGTCTCACCTTTCATGAAATCCACGGAGGGGTGGATTCCCCGAAATCTGTTCATAGTCAAAATCCACGAAGTTGGTAAAAACCCAAAAATGTTTATTGCTTGATCTTCTTGATGGTTTTAATGAGTATTTGAGGTTACTTATATTGCATATGTGCTTAATTGATAAATTTAATGATGCCTTTGTGTGATAATTTTTTGTTATGCTTGGCATTATGGTAATTGTGGCTTTTTCTAACCAGATACAGGTAGAATTCAGCAAAGGAAAGGGCTTTAAGGAAAAATCTATTGAACCTGTTAAAGAGGAGCCCACCACCAGAGCTGAGAAAATGAAATATGATTTCAAAGGTATGAGTTCAGATTCAAAGATCATATCAACATGGGGGAAAGTGGGAGACACTAATATGGGCCATGTGGATTATGAAGACTTCAAACAAAGGATGTTTTGCAATGCATCAACCCCTCTTGCCCAGATTATTGTCCATACAAGGTTAACACAAGTTGTTGGGTTCCCACCTTCAGTATAGTGTCCTAATCTTGTTATGGAATGTACAAAACACTATGACTCGGAGAAAAGGGTAATTGTTGCCCCTCAAGGTAGGATAATGGAAAATCTAAGGAGTCAATAATTGAAACTTTCAACATTGGGTCACATCAAAAGTTGGTAAAGGTATAGTTGAAGGTAGCTCAAGAATTCTATGAATCTAATCCTACTGAGGCCTTGGAGATCATGAACAGTTCTTGTATTGAGAAACCCAAATCGCATTACTCTAAGCTACCTAAGCAATTATATAGGAGTGGCTTCAAGTTAGAATATAATGATATGATTACTCTTTTGGGAAGAGTAATGGGATTAGAGGAGGCATTTATGTTTAAAGAATGGATGTTCTATGTTATTTCATAAATTATAAAGTGAGTTCATTATCACTGGGCAGGCACTATCAGTGACAATTTGGATTTGCAGTTGAGGAATGTGCAAGACAAAGAAATTCACTATGACCTCATATCTAGTGTATTTGCTTGCCAGAAGAAAAAAATGCAAAGGTTTGAGTTGCAAGGGAGTCATTGGTAAGGATAGAGTTTGTGATGTATACCCTCAGTTACAATTCAATACTTCCAATTATAGGAGGGTCAATGATGCTTTCCTAATGTATATTACAAGGGCTCTACAGGATGCTCTTCATGTTAGAATTTCAACAGAAGCAATGGAATTGATCAGGAAATATGGTTATTGGTTCATCCAATTTCTAAATTTTTCTTATATCAGGGTACATGGATCTCCAAAGGTGCCCTTTAGACTCCCCAGGTATCCTACAAACAAGCTTATTTTGCTAGAGTTGACAAGGTAGTTAGCTACATTTGATGTCATTTTGAAGGATATACACAAAATAGGGGTCGGTGGTAATTTTCCTTTAATAATTGGAGGTTTGGAAGCTTATCCTTCCATACAAAGTGCCCATCATTCTGAGGTCGAAATGACTCATTTCAATTTGTACTCTCACACAGATAGAGTAAATTTTGATCCCTATGGTACTGCACAGAAAATGGCAAATAGGGGATACAAACATAAAGACCATATTGAGGATTATTGGGCCAATTGTAGAGATGAAGTTGAAGTAATAAAAAGAAGATACTCTACATTGCCTCTAAGGTTGATTAGACTTCATAGAGTGGCTAATGTTCTTGATGAAGTGGATGATGAAGAAGACCCAATGCAATATCATGATTATGAGCAATTTCAAGACAAGCCACTCCCTATTGTCAATTGGTCAGAGGATGAAATTGTTGATTGGATCAACTCACTGCTCCTATGCTGAGGTATTCTAAACAATGGGTAAAGCATAAGGTGTTGGAGCTAGAAGCAACGGGCACAAAGTTTACCTATGACCTATTGGGTGATTTAGAATCCCATTTAGAGGAAGAAACTAAGAATACACAAGATAACATTGTTGAACCTCATGAAGAGGAAGATACCAAAGAAGCACATGTGGTGATTAAAAGGACTAGGAGTTAGGTTAAAGATAAAGATCCCAAGAGACAACTTGTTGCCCTAAGAAGAAAGTTAACAAAGGAAATTGTTGAAGAAGGAAGTGTAGAGGCTCAACCCTCTAAGAAAAGAAGAATTGTTACTGAAGGGAAAAAGATGGCCAGGTCAAAGAAAATAAAGGTTGGTGAAGAGGACACAACTCAAGCTAAGGTAGTTGAAATAGAGAGTTCTGGAGAAAAGCCACAAGTATATGTTAGAAGAAACTCTCCTAAGCAGAAAATTCCTCCTACTACAAAAAATGTTGGAGATGTGGTGAATGAGCATGGGGAGAGTCTTGAAAATTCATCTATTGATGAAACTAAATATGCAAAGAGAGCAGTTATAGGAAATAATACTCCTCCTACATCTCCTATTCAAAATATACAAGTTGATGAAGAAGTTGTGAATGAAGAAGAAAATGTTTCCAAAAACTCCCTAAACAAGAACAAGAAGATGTGTCAACTCCAAAGAGTGGAGAGCTTAGAAACTTTGAGGTAGAATTAGAGCAAAGAACCTCTAAGCTACAAATTGATAAGGAAGAGAAAAAAGAGCCTAAGCTACAAATTGATAAGGAAGAGAAAAAAGAGCCAGAAAGAATAGAGAAAATGCCTTCTCAATTCCCCGAGGAAGAACATGAAGATGTGTCTGATATTGAAAATAAAGATGAAGGATAGAAAGATCAAGATGACTTTAATAAAAATCAAGAGAATATTGAGGAAACTCCATCTAAAGATCAACAAGAGAAAAATATTTATCAAGATAATACATATATGGAAAAATCAACTGCTCCTGATTGGTTGAAAGAATGACTGAAGCCCAAGCCAATCATTGTGGAAGAAGAGACTCCAAATCGGGGTAAGTTTCTAGTCAGATTGGGAAAATCAAAGGAGAGAAAGAAAGCAAGGGTAGTTTCTAGAATGACAAGAGATGAAGCTAACAATAGAGTTCTCCATATTGCTACTATGAATGATAAGCACAAGGATGAGGTTAGGCCATCTGATTATAGAGTAGAAACTATCAATTTAGGCCCATCCACAAAGGAACAAGAGAAGGAGGATTTACAAGAACCTATACAGGTCATTCTTAGGAGGTTGGATAATGAAACTAAGATCAAGAAAAAGTTGCAACAAAAATTGAAAGGGGTGCAAAGATATGTTCAACATTTAGTTAAGCCTTTGCAGACATGGACTAGTGAAGGTGCCTCATTTTTAGAAGAGTTGTTGTCCAAAGATGTTGTTTTAGAGATTGAAAAGATGAGATCCTCTTTGCAGGTTACTCACCAATGGATAGACAGTGTATGTCAAAGAGTAGATTACATGATAGAGAAGGTGTTGCATACACATGAAAAGGCTTCTTCCTTTCTTGAAGAGATATCTTAGCTTAGCTCTGAATGCCAAGTAATAGATGATACAACCATCATTGCATTGAAAAGGGTAATCGAAATTCAAGGAAATGTGTTGATTAAGGAGAATATCTTCATAGCTGAGAATATGAATAGGCCAATTGAATGGATAGAGGCACTTAGTTTCCAAAGAGAGCTTATGATAAAATCACTGAAGAAATCATCAAAGATCCAGAGCAAATTCAAGGAAATATCAAATAGTTGCATCACATTTTTGGAGATTGTCACAGGGAGAAAGAAATTTGGAAAGAAAAACTTAAAGGTAGAAAAATTATAGAAGTGGTGGCATGAGGTATATTCTCTAGCTGATAATGGACCTATAATAACATATCAACTTGAGGATGCAGTTGTCTATATTTCTAACTTGGATAAATATCAAGGGCTTCAAGGCAACTGGGAGAAGATTTTGGCTAAATATGAAGATGAAATTAAATCCTTCAAGTTGAGAATAAAATTAATACCAAGTCCAAATCAGGTCGACCTTGATGGTGTGCTTTCAAAGGTTAAAGAACTTTCTAGATGGGGAGAAAAGGATAGGGAGGATGACCCAACCTAGTTTCCTCGAATAATGTGCATACCACATCCAAATTGCTAAGGTTACAAGTTGGCGGTGTCTAAATTTTTGTGCCAAGAACTTTTATTTAATTCTAAAATTCCTTTTGAGGTCGACCTTGTAATATTTTATTGTAAAATTAAATTAGGATTGCTAAAACTGCCAAGGCCGACCTCATGTAAGACCTAATTTAATTTCTCTCCTAGGCTGAAATGTTAAGTGCTTCCCTATATATTGAGGCCTCTTCCTCATTTGTAAGGTTGTTGTTGTTGCTACTGGACATGAGATACTTGAATTGTTGCAAATTTTAGTGAAGTGAATACAATTGAAGACATTGCCTTTTGGTGTTCTTCCTTGTATTATTTCATCTATGCATGGTTCTCATGTTTCAAATCTGTGATAAGTCATTTTGAGTAAGTGATTTCATGATTAATCTTAGAGCTAGTTGTAGTTCATTTGTGTTAATGATAAAGTGCTTAAGGTGTTGAGGAATCTTTGGTCCATACTTTTAGAAATTTGTTGATTGTAGATTGTTGTGTAAAGTTAGCCCAGGCCTACTCTTTGTTGCACTCAAGTTCAATTGTGAATGTTTATGCATTTCATGCTTTTGGATATTTACAATCTAAAAATCTTTAATACCTTTGGAGATTGCACTATTCTTGTGATATTTTAGATTTAATCTTGGTTAAGCAAGGATTGGTTTTGGAAGATTGGTCCACCTTGAATGCTCTATTATTTGCATGAGTGATCTTAGGTTTTAGATTAGGATATCTCTCTAAACCCTCATATTTTGCTATTTATTTAAGATTATTGTTAGAATAGGATTCATAAGCATCATTACATTGTTATATTTGATGAATTTGAAGCTTTCAACATTGTTAATTTGTAAGGCCCCTTGTGATTACCAGCAAATCACATTTTCAGTGAGTTGTTTGTTGCATTGTCAAGACCTGACATTAGAGACCTTGAGGTTGTTTCTTGAGGATTGTTGATAGAAATATACCTCTCAAGAGAGATAGGATACTTGTATTCTATCTGAGTTGTTGCAGTGCTAAAAACACCATCAACACATAGCAATCAAATCTACAAAAAAATAGAAGTATTTTAGTAT
>VDFB02111449.1:0-13865 GCA_007258455.2 Sequoia sempervirens | reverse complement strand
GCATCTCCCTCGCATCCTCTGGCCATGGCTCACAATCCAAATACGGCCTCCAGCATACTGTATCCAAACTATCCAATAGCCGCTGCCAATACACTAGCTTGCCCAGTCTAGGCTGAGCAATAATATGTGAATATCTCCATCTGTATGCTCGACCAGCTGGTCGATCTCCTCGAGTCAATGGACGTAACACTGCAAAATGCTCCCATGCCCATATCTGTAATAATGAGCATCCAACTTCAAAACTTCGGCCTCTACCATAGACAATGTGATGTAACTCGTCATATAGGTGGGCTAGCATACAGGTACCCCATGCATATCGTGTGCCCTGCATCACCATGCTCTCTAAGACACGACCCCATCCGATCGCGAACCCCTTCGACCTATGGTCGGGGCACAACACACCTCCAATGAAACCTGCAAGCACAGCTGGTAGTGGTGGGTAGGAATCTGTAATCTCACTCCATGGGATGTAGTACCCAGCTATCTGATCATCTCTGAATATCCGTCTCAAAGCAAGAGTACCTCCAGCCTCTCGTCTGTCAAACACAACTACCTCTCCCATCACTGGGATCCGTAGGATGCGATATACATCTTCGGGAGTCACTGTAATCTCGTCGGTCGGTAAATGAAAGGTGTTGGTATCGCTATGCCACCTCTCTGCAAGTGCTGTCAATAGAGCCCTATTGAGGCGAACCTCGGGCATATCAAGTAATGAATTCAAACCACAGGCATCAATGACATCTCTATCAGACTATAATAAATGTGGAATCAATGACCATGTACTCGGAAAAGCCTCTCGTATCTGCAAGACACCTAGTCTCTCCTGTTCACATACATCATCAAAACAACATCAATATCACATCATCTTAACATATCAATCCAAAATGAATCAATCAAATTATTTGTTATACAAATAATATCAAAATCATGTTTGTTTTTAACAAACTTCGAAGCAAACAAATCAATCAAATTATTTGTTTTCCATCATCATGGCACGCAAATAATCAACATCAAGTTTCTTTCTAACAACTTTAGAAGAAAACTTATCTATACTATTTGTTTTTAACAACTTTAAAAGCAAATTTATCAACTACTATTTGTTCTCCAACAATTTGGGAAACAAATTTATCATGTGGAACAAAAAGCGCTACAGAACTAGTTGTATGCGCTACAAAAATCTTTATCAGCGCTAAATAAAATTTTGCGCTACAGAATCAATTAATGGCGCTATGATTTATATCACGGGTGCTATGGAAAAGTTTGCGCTATAATAATTTTTAAGAGCGCTATAAAACAAATCAGGTGCGCTATGATTTTATATGCGCTATGGAAATAATCAAAAGCGCTATGAAATATATCACGGGCGCTATGGAAAATTATGCGCTGTAGAAAATTTCAAATGTGCTACGATACGCCTTAAGGGCGCTACAATATTGTATGCGCTACGAAAATTGTTGAGTGCGCTACGAAAAACTTTAAGAGCGCTAAAACTCAATGTTTTTGAATTAAAACATTAAAAAACGTGCGCAAAATGAAATTTTCGACAGACAAGCAGTTACGAGACACATACCGGAGGTCCGTAGTGCGCCGGCCGCTGATGACGTCGGATACGCTCGAAACGGTGTAGGTGAATTGGAAGTGCCATGATTGTCAACCCAAAGCTCAAAATTTGCAAATTTTACTAGGTTAAAATTGAAAATGACATGGAAAATGACATTTTTAACCTATATAATGGTAAAATTGGGGCATTTTATCATATTTTTACATACCAGGGGCAATTTCTTCATCAAATTTTACTTTAATATTTCTTCGGGTCAGTTTCTTTACATCATTATTTTCGAACGATGAATCGACATCTTCAAAATCAAAAAAATTGAAAAATTCCACAAAAATCTAAAAAAATTCAAAAATTCAAACATCGATTCATCGTTCGCGGGGGCATATATCTATCAACAAATCAAAAATCAATATTTGGGGCAAAATTTCAAAAATTGTTTGAAGTAATGCGTAAAACACATCACTTCAAAGAGGGGCAAAATGTATACACTTAAAAATGGTCATATCACATTGTCTGGTAATTAATTAAATATTTTTAATATTTAATTAAAATCTTTTGATTCTATCTATGTATAAATAAATTTAAATAATTTATTTATATTGTTCATGATTTCATTTCTTAATTAATTAAATAAATGTTATAATTTATTTATATTAATTATCATATAATCTTAGTTTGAATATTTTATTCAAATAAAGATTAAAATATTATAATTCTTCTAAATATCATTTATAATTAAATATTCCAAAATATTTGATTATTTCTTCTAATCTAATATTCATTTTTAATCATTTCAAAATTCCTCCAATTCAATAATCTATTCATAATTAAATATTACCAAAATATTTAATTAAATTCTTCTAAATATTTCAAAAATCTTCTAAAGTCATTCATGATTAAATATTACCAAAATATTTAATTAATTCTTCTATAGTTTTCAAAAAAATCAAAAATCAAAAATCAAAAAGCAATAAAGGAAATTAAATAAATTTAAATATTTATTTAATTTGGGATTTATCTTCAACTCCCGGGAAACAAACTGCCAAACAGAAAATTAAATTTCTCTGTTCCTGTGCAGGCTTGTTCCCGTGGGTTGAAGAAAAGCTTCCATTCTTCTCTCCAACCTCTCAACCTTCTCCCTTTTCTTCTCAACTTCTCAATCTCTCACCATTCAAACATACCAGACAATTTACAGCCGTAGATTCTTGCCAGCCAGGATGAAGCCTGCAAAAATCTATAAATACAGCTGCCGGGAGCTCCAAATCATATAGAATTGGAAGCAAGAAAACTATAGCCAAATTACAAGCAGCATTAGCATTCATAGAGTATTATCATAGCAATAGTATAGCAATCATAGCAATAGAATCATGACTCATCTCATCTACAGCCCCTGTACATAATTACAGCCCCTGTCCATCTTCACCATCATTTAGGATAGTTTTCCTTTGCATACTCGTTCTGCAGCAGTCATTTGGAGAAGCTCACACAATCTGAGAGCCAGAAAGCTTCAAACCAATCTCTGGAGATAGAGAAAGACGGAACGTTCTTGAAGAATTTTTATTTTATAGCCAAGTTTACTTCAAATTTCTTCAATTTAAAGTTCTGTTAATAGTGTTTTGTTTTAATTAGATTAACAATAGATTACACAACACAGTACCAACAAAATTTTTCCTGAACCTCAACTAGAAACATAGAAAACCACAGTTCACAACTGGTGAACATAACTCACACTGTATAATAAATCAATACCAAAAAATATGGATATAGAATCTTCTAACAACCATGATCAACACATCTAAACCACACAATCATAGGAGCAAATTTATAACAAAAACTAGTGCAACCACTCAACACTTGCAACATATCTCCATTACAATTTTCTCAATATCCTCGACATATACAGCTAACAACAACCAGTTGATCAATTGACATCAATGACAACACCTTCAATGTTTCCATTCTTGCAATAGAACTATTTATTAGATATTAGAACTCTAGAGTTAGGAGTAGAGTGGACCCATTTTCTCAATTAAAAATTGGGCCTTGCCCATGTAAAGGGCATGAAAGGGGATAAAATTTATTAAGATAAAATTGGTTGGATAATTATTATTGAGAAGACCTATTTGTGTTAGTTCATACTTTTCAATCTCCATGTGGATTTAAAATCCATCATGATGAAACTCTACATCCACATCTAGTAGCTTACTCCTATTGTTCATTGGGTCATTAGTACCTATGTAGTAATATGATTCTATTTTCATGAGTGTTGGTTCATCACACTCATTTGATGTTGGTGGTTATCATCATTATCTTGTGTGTTATTATTCCATGATTACCGTAACCCTTATGTGTTATTTCTTGATTATAAGTAGAATATGTACATGCTTATTAGTGTGATGATGTCATACCTTATTTTTTATGTTATGTGATTATTAGTCTGATGATTTCATGCTTTATTTTTTTTTATTTGATCATTTTGTATAAATGATGATTTTGGCATTGTGTTAATGAATGAATAATAATATGGTTTTCAAAAAACTTCTATCTGTTCTCAATCACATTAAAAAAAAATGAGTTGTGTTGATGAATAATGAAGGATAGTTCTAATTGAATTGAAAATATATTGATACTTGATGTTATTATCCTACTCACCTTCTTCAAATAGGGTTGTGAGTGCCCAATTCATGAGTTATTCATTGATCCCTTGATTTATTGTGAGTTCTTGTGTTATTGTGCATTGAACTTCTATTGGATTGTTTTTATCCATGGTTTTATGATTTGGATGAAGTGTGAAAACCATGTGTAGCACTTGTATAAACTATTATGGTATCTTACTTAGGACCATAATTAATGTGTGAGATTGTTTACGTTAGAATTGTATCCATGATATTCTCTCTCTATAGCTTGGGGGTTGTCTAGGGTGACATAGGAATCTATTATTCTTGATGGTGATAATATGGAAGCATGGAAAGTAGCATCCTTCATTGATATCCTTCTCAAAGATTCTTGATATATTAAAAAGTCTCATTTTATTTCTTTTATTTTTTCCTTGTATTATTGGAAAGGTTGTAATTATGAAATTAATGGTATTTGAACATATATTTGATCCTAAAATATACCCATTCTTGTGTTCATTGAATGTATTATTATACTAATATTATTATTATATTTGATTTATCAATGAAAATACATGTGTAAGCAAGAAATTCCACCTTAGCATTAACGACGTCTATATTCATGATTTTTTGAAAACATGTAAAAGTAATATTTTATTTCTTGGATGTGTTTTAGATGTTATTTGAAACTACATGGTGTGTTTGGTGTTCACCCAACCCTTATTATTGCAAAGATATGATCAATTCAATATATCATTCTAGTATGATTGATAGGCTTGTTATCATGCATCAAGATTATTTGAATTTGATCTTAAGTGGAAAGAATGCATGTAGGTGAACTAAGGATTAAATTTTGTAATTGAAATGGAATGAAATTTATCTTAGTCACATATTCTTCCTTAGTTATGTTTCATGAAAAACTATTTTCTTAATCATGTTTTGTTAACATGTTAGAGTAGGATTGTCAGAAAAGTAGATTTATGCTTAATTTTAAAAGTATGTGTTTTGGATATTTTTAATCATTGGTTATTTAATTCCAAGGATGTCGTATCCATTTGGAATTTGTCACTTTAACTTAGTGATACAGTTATATAAGTTGTGGCCCATTTGTGTGACTTTATTGTAGGATTTGAGAAATACAAATCCACAGAACCCAAAGAAACTTGCATGCAAGAAACCTGTCACAGAGAAAGAGAGAGAACGAAGACAAGGGTTTTGGCTCTGACAAAGTAAAAGATGTATTATCAGAGGAAAAAATGAATCAAGAAGTAATTAAAATACAAGAGATCAATCCTTAAAAAGGAGATCAACACCGAAAGGAAAACCTAACCCTAAGGTGAGAGCATTTAATAATTAAATATTAATTATTAAATGACCAATATATGCATAAAGTGAAATCTTAAGAGGAGAGTAAAGTTAATTAATTACTTTACTCTAACACCCCCCCTTAAGATGAGCTACAATGCAGCTACAAACAATGCAAAAGAAAGCAAAGGAACTACAATGCAACAGAGGGTCCTAACATGGCCCGACATCAGTAATCTGAATAAAGAAAATTCCCTTTATAAAGGGAGTAAAGGAGAAACCTGGAAAAACTCTTCCAAAAGAGATAAAGAAACATGCCGGAAAGAAACATAGCAGCAGCGCCTCATCGAGATCCCCCAAGGACAACTTCCTCACCCTGAAGCATGGAGCGAATCAAGATAGCTGAGATGCCAAAGGTTTAGTGAAGATGTCTCTAACTCCGCTTCCTCTATAGAAATGTACTCCAAGAACCATCCCAATCAAATGCTCTCGATGAAGTGCATGTGGATTTCAATGTGCTTTGTCCGCCGATGCTCCACTGGTTGCGAAATGAATGGCACTCTGATTGCCTGCACCAGCAATAGTGGGACACCGGGAGGAAACCCAAACTCACATCAACTCCAGCCGGGCTTGAAAACCTTGATCACAACGCTAACGGGTACTCAACCTTCAGATGACAATGAAGAAGCGTAATCGCTTCTTGCAAGACCATGTGGATAGGACCGTAACCAAGGAAAAAAACAAAGCCGGTAGATTCTCGATCATTGACATCGACGGCCCAATCTAAGTTAGTGAAGCCAATAATGTGAGGGGATCCTGAAGTGTAGTGAATGCCATAATGAGTGGTGCCCCGAATGTACCTCAAAATACATTTGGCTGATTGCCAATGGCTCTCATGAGGATCATGGGAGAAACTAAGAGACAAGGCCAACCGCAGGCGAAAGATCGACTAGAAATGTCGCACAACAAACTACCAACCAACTGCTTGTATAAAGTGGGGTCTACTGAAGGAGTAGAGCAAGTGGAAGACAAAAAAACACTTGACTGAAATGGAGTGGGGGCAGACTTGCAATCAAGCATGCCAAATCGCTGAAGCATATCAAGAGCATACTTCTCCTGAAATATGGAAATCCCATCCGAAGACTGAATAACCTGAAGACCTAGAAAGAAGTGTAAGAGACCAAGATCTGTCATCTCAAACTGCTCCATCAAAGCTCTCTGAACACTCTGAATCATGGAGGATGAGCTACCTATAAGGATGAGATCATCTACATATAGCACAAGAATCAAAAGATCACCCTCTTGACGCTGAATATACACTCAGGACGAATGACAGCGTAGCGAGTAAGCAAGAAAGAGTCCATCTTTCATACTCAAGCCCGAGGGGCTTCACTGAGACCACGTAATGAAACGCCTAAGTTCAGAACCAAAGAAGTGTCCTCGTGACAAATCCCTCGAGGCTGCTCCATATAGATCTCCTCATGTAGGTCTCCATGCAGAAGGCACTCTTCACATCCATCTGAAACATCATTCATCCCTCGTAGCGCTAAAGTGAGTGCTACATGGAGTAGAGTCTATCTTGGTGAGAGTTAAAACTTTGTGCAGTCAATACCCTCTACCTGAGAAAACCCCTTCGCAACAAGACGTGCCTTATACTTATCAATAGAACCATTTGCAGCATACTTGGTACGGTACACCCACTTGCACCGAACCAACTTTCTTCCCTTAGGAAGAGGACAAAGATCCCAAGTATGATTCTTCATCAAAGAAGAATACTCCTCATCCATAGCCCTATCCCACTCAAGGTGACCTGTAGCCTCTAAAAAATTTTGAGGATCATTCGAAATGGCATGACTCAGAAGACTAGAACCAGATGTTTGAGCACGAGTACGACGAGTATCTGAAGGATCACCTGCCAAAGAACCAGCTGCATCAACAGTAACACGGGCCCACCTAGGCAAAGATGGAGCAACTGGTGGTGGTGGAGATGGTGGATCATCATCTACATCATCCTCAAGAGATAAGTAATCCTCAAGAGATGAAGAGGAAGGAGAGGCAATGAGGGAGAAGCCGTGATGGAGAATCCATCCGAGGATAGCGCCATCAAATCCAGACATCCCCGGCCAACAAGACCTCTAGAATCGTGATCAAACAACCTGTACGCCTTAACATCCTCACAGTAGCCAACAAATATGAGTGGTCGGCTCTTCCTCTCCATGGCTTTCCGTTGAGCATCAGGAATAAATGCCCAAGCCTCACTACCAAAAACTCAGAATGTAGAAACATCAGGCTTGACATGGGTCCAAGCCTCCTCAAGAGTCATATGTTGCAATGCCTTATGAGGCATCCGATTCTGAATATAATTGGCACAATTGACTGCCTCAGCCCAAA
Organism: Sequoia sempervirens; assembly: GCA_007258455.2. NCBI lineage: Eukaryota > Viridiplantae > Streptophyta > Pinopsida > Cupressales > Cupressaceae > Sequoia > Sequoia sempervirens. The sequence goes on along the minus strand of VDFB02111449.1, from coordinate 5,996 downwards.
ATGAAGAACTCATAGCTCGAGACTGTATCATACAATTTTCCATCTCCCGTAAGGCTCTGTTCTTTCTTTCAGCAATACCATTCTGTTGAGGGGTGTAAGGAACTGTAAACTGATGTTGTAGACCATGCTCAGTGCAAAAATCTCTGAAAGCCTGATTAACATACTCCCCCCCATTATTTGTACGTATCCTCTTGATAGAAAGTCCAGATTGCTTCTCCAAAAAAGTCTTAAAAGTCCAGAATGAATCAAAGACTTCAGACTTGTACTTAAGAAAGTACACCCATGTACGTCTAGAGAAGTCATCAATAAAAGTGAGCACATAGCGGGCCCCTGAAAAAGAAGGAGTCGGAAAGGACATAAGATCACTGTGTACCAACTCTAGGGCTGCCCTAGCACGAGTGGCTCGACCCTTAGGAAAAGGATCTCGATGATGTTTTCCAAGGACACAACCACGACATACACCATCAGTACAAGAAATCGGTGGAAGCCCAATCACAAGTGCCTGTGTACTCATCTGTTGTAGATATCTATAATTGACATGGCCAAAACGCTCATGCCAAAGCCTGCTCACTGAATCTGCATGTGCTATAAGAGAGCAACCAATAGTGTCTGAACTCTCAAAGCCATCAAATCTGTATAAGCGAGATGCAGAATCCACACTCCCAGTAGCCACAACCAAGTCAGGATCATGAAGATCTCGAATAACCACATCATGAGGTGAGAACTCAACTGTCTTACCAGAGCCAGAGTGGCAAATCTGATAAATGGATAGAAGGTTTGTCGAAATGTTAGGAACCAAAAGCACATCCTGTAGACAACCACCATCCAATGAAATAGTACCGGAACCCTGAACTAAAAGTTGTGCTAAGTCACCAACTGCAATATGTCTAGTGCCTGTAGGGGCAAGAGCGGTGACCAAATCCTCTATGTGTGTCATATGGTGAGAGGCACCAGAATCTAGAATCCAAGTGGATTCCGAGGACAATGCTCGTGTAGAAAGAGCATGACCTTTCCCTGTGGACTGTGAAGGAGGCTGAGGTGCACTGATATTATGCTGCTACATGGCTTCCTCCAAAGCCTCTAAACGTTGCATCACCTGGAAACTAGATGTCCTTCCTTGCCACAAAAACTGCAAGGATCACCAGATTTCTTCTTAGTCTTAGAGGAAGACTCACCAGACTTCGAAGATTTGCCCTGTTTAGAATTGGACTGTGGTTTTGAATCAAACTTAGGTGGTGGCTTGGAGGGATTCTCACTAGCCCCTGAATCTTTCTTAGGCTTCGGTTTTTTCTTTTGTTTTCCTTTGGAGGACTGGGCTACCAATGCTTGGTTCTGTGAACCTGAAAGTGAATCCAACTGCTTAAGCTTAGCTTGCTCATGAGTCAGACAATCACAAAAGACCTCAAAAGAAGGCATGACATGGTGAGCACCCAAGGCATCCATGGTAGAATAGAAGGTCGAAGAGAAGATCTTAAATGGACCCCAAAGCTTGGAGAGGATCAGGAAAATGCACTCTGTATCAGTCTTAGTCTTACCACAACCCTGTAAGATAGATCTTTGCTATTTGAATTTCATCAGAAAATCCTCAATAGAGGGAAACGAATCAGGTACCAAGGAAGTTAACTCTGCCTCAAGTTGCAAAGCTCTGAACTCGTTGACAGTACCAAAATGCCCATCAAACTTGGTCCAAATGGCTCAAGGAGTGAGACAACCCTCAAGATGAAACAGGAGACTGTCGGAAATGTGTAAAGCCATCAATCCCATAGCCTGATCCATATTGTTCCTGTGCTGCATAACCTCAAAGGCACGTGTCAACTGAGGCTGAACCTCATCCAAACAGGACCATAACCCTCGAGACTGGAGAAGAGTCATCATGCGACCCTTCCAAGTGTGGTAATTATGCGGTGTAAGAGGTTCAATAGGTCTGTCGGCCATCCTGTGAACTGTGCCTCAACTGCTCTGAAGTTTTTTTATTATTATTAAGTGGTCTTTCAGAACTAGACAGAAGATGCAGAAGGGGTTTGTTTTTTTTTTGGTGTTTGAAGATTCTTGTTTTCTGATGTAAATGATAGAAAGCAAGAAATAAAAACACCCCCCCACAATGCAAGATCCAATCCCCAGTACAATACTGAAAGCCAGAAAGCAATAAAGAGCAGTAACTAGTTTAGAAAAAATTTTGAGTACCTAAGAAATTTATTGATGAAATAGACTGTAGATCTAGAAAGAGCACAAAACCACCTTTCCGATGCCTATTTGTTTGCGAGAAACGGAGTCCGTATGCAAAAGATATGACTCCGGGAGTGCAAAAAACAAGTTCTCACTTTGACGGCAGAAAACAGCATCAAAACGGAAAAACCAGGAAATCAGACCTGATCCATCAGAACGGCGTCGGAAGCAGCTTTCCAACGACTATTTTTTTACAAAAAACAGAGCTAAGACGTCCATTTTACACCCGATTTTGTAAAGTTGCTCAAAAAAGTCCTATTTGGCCCTCCAAAGCTCTCAGGGGCTGAAAAAAAAGGGCCCCTGGTCCGCTGGGCAACCAGGGGCTATTGCTGGTGGCGGGCGGAGTCCGGGCGGCGCGCGGGTGGAGCGCAGGCAGCACTCGGGCGGAGGACTGGAGGTGCCCTGGTGGCGCTACCGCCTGCTGGCGCTGACGGTATCGCTTCGGCCACGTCGGGCTATTAATATCACGGCATGGTCAAGGGTTTGCCAACGGTGGCGCATTTTTAAAATGGGTGGTTTCAATTTCTTCAAAACTTCATTTTTTGAATTTTGATTTTTAATTTTTTCGCGGCTCGTGATCAAGGCGGCCTGGTCTCAGACGCAGCCTCTTTGGGGCAAAATTTTTGCCTCCATAACCGTGAACCGACCTGGGTCAGATTTTATGAAAATAGGGTTTTGGGCCACGAAAGCAATAATGGTGGAGGTCCGCTGGGCTTAAAAGTGCACCAAAAAGCACTCATTCAAAATGCCACAAGACAACGAGATTCGATGCAAACCAAAACCCGATCTCAAAATCTTCAAAAACTAAACAAAGCACAAAGAAAGATCTCGCCTCATACCATGTAGGATTTGAGAAATACAAATCCACAGAACCCAAAGAAACCTGCATGCAAGAAACCTGTCACAGAGAAAGAGAGAGAATGAAGACAAGGGTTTTGGCTCTGACAAAGTAAAAGATGTATTATCAGAGGAAAAAATGAATCAAGAAGTAATTACAATACAAGAGATCAATCCTTAAAAAGGATATCAACACCGAAAGGAAAACCTAACCCTAAGGTGAGAGCATTTAATAATTAAATATTAATTATTAAATGACCAATATATGCATAAAGTGAAATCTTAAGAGGAGAGTAAAGTTAATTAATTACTTTACTCTAACATTTATCATTTGGCTTTCTTGCTTAGCATGCATGGGGTTTGGAAGTAAGGAAATAGATGTTTTAACCTTTCTATTTGAGTCTAATTAAAGTGTAGAAACCTTAGTGGTCCTTTTGTTTTACTCTAGGATTGTTTTGGAATATACCTACACTTTTTTGCAAGAATGGAAAAATTGAAGGTGTTGTCATTGATGTCAACCGGTCAACTGGTTATTCACTTGTTGTTGTTGGTTGTATATGTCAAGGATATTGAGAAAATTCTAATAAAGATATGTTGCAAGTGTTCAGTGGTTGCTCTAGGTTTTGGTTTGGATTTTATCTTTTGGTTTTGTGCTTTAGATATGTTGTTCATGGTTGTGAGAAGGTGCTATGTTCAAATTTTTTGGTCAATGGTTTGTTGTACAGTGCAAGTTATGTTCTCCAGTTGTGAACTATGGTTTTCTATGTTTTTGGTTGAGGTCTGGGAGAATCGGTGTTGGTCCAGATTTCTCTTTGATAAAGTCTTATGATGTGTGGTTCTAAAGTTGAGTTAATTTCAGCATTTGGAAATTTTGTGCTTAATGGTTCTATACATGTTTTACACTAGTGTGGATGACCTTGTGTGAAATACTACTTTTTCAAAATTATGAAGCAAGTTGGATCTATTTGGGTTGCCCTCATTATAATTCCACCCTAGGATGTTTTGGCGCTAACCTAATTTGAATTTGGATTTGGATAGCTGAATTTTGATATGTTTCAAAGTTGAAGATGGTATAAATATAAGATGAGTTAATAATGGAAAATATAAAAGAGCGAAGAAGAAGCATGATAAGAGAAAAGAGAAAGTGTAGTTTCATGCAAAATTGATTCTATTCAGTGAGTGTGCATGTTGAGAGTGTTGGAGATCAGTGTGAAGCTTAATGCTAAGTTTTTGGATGTAGTGAGTAGAAGGATAACTCTATCATTCATGCAAGTTGATCGAGTGACTGTGGTGGAATCCTTTATTGCATTGGGATTGTAGTCTCTTTGTAACAAGTCTTCTTTTTCTTCTTTGTATCTTTGTGGTAGTGAGCACTCCAGGCTGTAGCCCTATTGGATAGTGAGTCCTTGTTCCAGACAATGAGTCCTTATTTCAAGTAGTGAGCCTTTTGTAATTGGTTTTGATATTCTATATAGTGTGAGTTAATCCTTACTGTGGTTTTTCCCTCATTGGGTTTTCCACATAAATCTAGTGTTATTGTGTTTATATGTTGGATTTGAGTTTCTGCATTGGCATTTGATGATTAATCATTTAAGCAGTATTTTGTCAGTTCTGGTGATTGAATTAAAGGTTTAATTATGTGACAATTGATTCAACCCCCCTCTCAGTTGTCCTATTCAAAATCTGGTATTAGAGTGCAAGGTTCCTTGGTGAAGAGCTTAACTGCTTGAGGAAGGTTTGGGATGGCTGGAAAAATGGTTTTTAATTATCTAAGGTTTGATGGAACTAACTATGGTATCTGGAAATTATTGATGGAAGAATATCTGGAGTATTGCAGATATGATGTGGAGAAATCTTACAAAAATCCTTACACTCCTCTTGCTAATGGTCCAAGTACACCTAAAGAGATCAAATAACATGAAGTGAACAATAAGGAGAAGTTCATCTTGAAGAGAAGTTTGGTAAATTTTGAGTTGATTAAGGTTCAAAATTTGAAAATAGTTAAAGAAGTTTGGGATGCCTTGGAAAGAACACGCAATGGTGATGAAAGAGTTAAGAAGCAAAGTTATAGAACTTGGAAACACAGTTTGATCTTCTACATATGTTTGAAGATGAGAATTTTAAAGCTTATGTATATAGATCGGATGAGATAGTGGCTAGAATGAGAGGACTTGGTGCTACTATAGATGAAACCAAGATTGTAAAGAAGATTGTCAAAACTCTTCCTAATGCTTACAGTGAGAAGGTGAGTGCTATTGAGTAGACTATAGATTATAAGACTTCTACTAAGGATCTACTATTATGATTTTTGACATCTTATGAGATGAGGAAGTCGAGTCTAAGGAATGGGTGCAAATTAGAGACTTCTTTTAAAGCTACAAAAGCTGAAGATCTAGATGAAGAAAACTTTGTAAGAAGAATCAGGAAAGGCTCTGGTATGTATGAAGGTAATTTTCCCTTTAAGTACTTTAGTTATGGAGAAATAGGTCATTATGTTGCTAAGTGTCTAGAAAGAGTCAGAAGAAATAAACAAAGATATGAGAAAGAAAAGAAAGGAAAGAATATTAACAGAGCTTATTATGTCAATGAAAATGCTAGTATATCTGATGAGGATTCAGAATATGAAGACCCTGATGATAATGGATGCATTTTTTCTTAGTGATTAAGGATGAACCTACTTCTGCTAATTCTTGAAACATAGATTTTAGGTTCACCTGAAATGCTTGCTCTCTTCCTAAGATTTTTCACGCAGAAAGAGAGAGACTTAGGGTTCTAAAATGCTTATGCACATTCAAATTAGGATGTATGCAATGTGATGTTATGTAAATGAACTAAACTAAATGTAGTAGATTAATCTAAATGACTGAAAATGAATGCAAAACTAAGATTTATGCTTTTTTGAAAACATAATGTGTATTGCAACAATGAACTGG
>VDFB02111448.1:0-15460 GCA_007258455.2 Sequoia sempervirens | reverse complement strand
TGCAATGGAGCTGAATTTTAGCACCTTTGCACTTTTCTTCCAGACTTAGTCATTTTCTGTGCAATGGAGCTGAATTTTAGCACCTTTGCACTTTTCTTCCAGACTTAGTCATTTTTGTGCAATGGAGCTGAATTTTAGCACCTTTGCACTTTTCCCAGTTTTTTCTTAAAACACTTCCATTTTTCCCAGTTTTGCTCCAAACCTTGTTTTTTCCACTTCGTGCATCGTTTTCTGTGCATCATCCTCCGTTTCATGCTTGCTCGACATTGTTGCTCGCTTCGCGCTTCCCAATGTTGCTTTTTCTGCTAACGCCTGTTGATTCACCATCCTTGCAGTTTCTCTCCAGGTTTCATCAAGTGATCCCGAAGGTGATGTCCTTTGATCTTGGTTCTTCCAAATAAAAAGTTCATGCAGGAGACCAGGAAGAAGTATGAAGACTCCGCGCCCAAACAAAGAAACATGAAGAAGCTTCCTATTCTCCAGTGTTAGACATTTCCGGTGCCTCCCTTTATGCATCTTGTAAATATTTCTCGACATTTTCGAATGTCATTTTGTAAATTGTAATTACACCAAGTCCAAAGATGTAATATTTTCAAAACAAATTACACTTTGACTTTGGTCAAAGTTAGGTGAGATCTCCTAAAATCGCTCACCTAACTTTCCCTGATTTTCTCAATCTCTTTCCTTATTTTGCTCATCCCTCTTTCTATATAATGTGAGGGATTTTCATTGTAATATTATCTTTTAGTCTATTGCAACGAAGTGCTGCCCTTTTGTAAGCAAACTTGTGAAACTTTGCGTTCATATTTTGTGAATGAGATTCAATCAATAAAGAAAAGGATTGCAAGCCAGACTTTGCGTTGGATTCAATACTTTTGTAAGTTGATTTGATTTGGTAGTGATTAGTTCGAGGAATCTGAAAGACTCTAAGTGGTTGATGTAAACTTTGTTTTACATCTATTATTTAGATTGCATTGTTATTTTGTTTATCATTGGTTGAGTGATCTATAAGACTTTGCGCTTATAATCATTTATACTTTTGCATGTTCTTGTTGGATAATCTATAAGACTTTGCGCTTATAATTATTCATTCTCTTGGATACTTTGTCGAAGGATCTACAAGACTTTGTGCTTGTAATCGTTCGTGCTCATTAATACTTTTGTTGGATGATCTACAATACTTTGTGCTTGTAATCGTTCATGCTGTTGAAGAATTGTTGCGTCTAAGAAGACTTTGTGCTTCTAACGTAGCAAAGGTACGCTTATGCAGATCCAACATTGATAAAGCTACGGAACGACTTTGTGCCTTCGTGAGCTTTCCCTTTTTACTTTATTTTTGTTTGTTGTTAATTACTCCTGGTATCTCTACGCTTCGCTTTGACGAGATAGAGATATTGGCATTACTGCTGGTTGCTAGTTTTAAGTTATCAAGAATTCAGAACTTCCAACACGTGAAACATTGTAAACATCTTCTCTGAAAAAAGAGAGAAGGATGAATGTAACACACCCCCCCACTCCGTGAATTTCGTGTACATTGTGTAATTACTTTTGTGATTTACTATTGTTTCTCTTAGCAGTAAGAAGGGCGCCTCCCCTTTCCGAGAGGAGAGATTCATATCTCACATAGCTGTGGCTGAAGTCCAAGTTGTGTAATCTGTCGAGAGTTGATTACATAATTTTCACCCAACATGATTATAGACAAACCAAATGAGGAATCTAATAAGGAAATTGAGGACACCCAAAGAAAAGAACTTGAAAGATCCAAACCAGAACAAGAAAAGGAAATGATATAAGAAAGTGGAGAAGAAGGTGATTTAACCAAAGAAGAGCTACTGCAACTTATTCATGAGGAAGATGGAATGCAAAAAATCACAAACATATGGTCTATCAAACCTTCATATGAGTAGGACATGATTTCAAACATACTAGGTGGTTATCTTGTGCACAACCATATTAAATTAGAGAGTTTTCACAATGTGTTTCCAGAAGAGATGATTGAATGCATCAAGGAAGTCATGGACTTTGAGTCTCAGAACAAGGAAGAAGAAGTAATTATACACCTAAAGAAGCAGTACAGATTATCTCTCACCAGGCTACAAATGCACATGAATTAGCTAAGGAAATACATAAACACAACAAACAACATCTACAATGATTGTCTTCGATGGCCTCATGCAATCAGAAAGTACAAAGAAAAGTTGGAACAAATTGAAACAAAGCTAAACATTTTTGGACAAGATTTTAACATGCTTCACAATCAAGATGGTGCAATCAAGAAAAGGATTCAAGAATTACAAAAAGAGCATACAAATTTTTAAAACACTAGGAGCATGATTGTTGACACCTTTTTGAGTGTAAAGGACATAATAGAATGGTGGCTAGAACAATTAATTGAGATATTGAGGAAAGGAGAGATATTAGAAGAAGCCATCACCATTCTAGAATCAGTCATCAAGATTATCAACTGGACATCTGTAAACAATAACGTGATCATAATCACCGGGAATGTAGTACAACCATGGAAGAAGTTTCTTCTGGAGATGAAGGAAAAATACAAAATAATTTTCCAACAAAGTAGCGATTGTTTTTCTTCAAATTTTTGAACCAATTTTTGAATAAGTAAGTTTTTGGTCTGTTTTTCATTGATGTAAAAGGGGGAGAGAGAGTAGTGAAAAATTCCTTATCAAACTCAGGGGGAGTTGTGTCAGCTATGGTTTTTTGAAGTTTTGAAGGATTGCAGTATGTTGGTTTTGACACATAGTCATTTTTCACTAAGTGTTGCCATCAATTCCAAAGGGGGAGATGGTTGGCATATGGCTTCTGTTGTTGTCATTGATCTGGTCCACACTTCAATATTTGTTCATACCGGAAGACAAAGTGAAGAACAAAGTATCTGACTGAAGTTGATTTTGTCAATCCATTTGCATTACCAGTTTATCAGTTTTGGTTGTGGATCTTAGGGAAGGTCATTGGGTATCTAGAATATCTTATTCTTTATTTTTGTTTTCTTGCATTAGTTGGTGAACAAGTTAGGAGATCCGGTAGATTGATTTTCTATTCAACAGTGCTAGGATGCCAACTAAGTGAATATGTCCCATTGTGGATGTTTGAGGTGAATTATTTTAAGTATTTTTTGGTCTGAGGATTTTTTTTTGGGTCCTCACTATGTTGTGGCTGACTTTGGATGGTGTACATTGAATATTATTTGTGATTTGAGCTAACAGTTTGAAAATATTTTATGTTCTATTGAAGTTGACTTGTAGCAATTAAATCTTTAGTTGTAGATATATAAGTGATCATTTATGTAATTTTGGTGTTCGAATTGTGTGTGTTCAAAATGGGTTGATGTGTGTTATGAATATGAAAAGGGTTTTTGAGAAATGATGCACAGTTTCTCTTGTGCATAATAGGTTTTGTGATGTGAGTTGAAGAAGAGCAGCAAAAGAGCAGAATTAGATAGAAGGTACAAAATTCAATCTATGAACCTAACCTAAACTGTAATTAGGAATTTTTAGATGCTACTTTCTCAATTAAATCTTTTGGATCTTATCCAAATACTTTTGTAAGGCATTGAGCCTTTCTGTTTTTTAGTAGTGAGCTCTAGGTAGTGTGCTTGAATGCATGTGCACTCCCCATTTGTAAAAACCTTATATTTTGAGTACTCAAATTGTGGATTTACCTCCACCGTGGTTTTTCCCCTAACAAAGTTTCCATGTAAAAATCCTTGTGTTATTGTTTTGTGAATGATTTCTTTATGTGCTTGCATCTTTCTTTTGGTTCAATGTTGTAGGTGGTTTAAAGATCATATTAATAAAGTTAAATTTTGTAGAACACTGATTCACCCCCCCTCTCAGTGTTCCCTGAGTCCAACAAATTGTTCCTTATTTATGGTGTTTTAAAGTGTTTTCTTACACTTTCACACTAATCTAGGGCTTCATTAATTAATTGAGGTTAATTATAGCTTAATTATCCCCTTAAATTCAAATCCATGCCTTATTTATTACATTTTCCGAGGGATAAATCTTGACACTCATTAATAATGTTGCATAACACTTTATTTGGCAAGGTTTGAGTCCTAGGATGGTGATTTGGGACCCATTTGTCATCTGGAAAATGGGTCCTCACTATGTCCTAGGACCCCCTTTTTGTATAATATTTCATAATCCCTAAAGTTAATCCTAGTTAACTATATTAGGACCCATTTTCCCAAGATGGTGAATGGGTCCTCCTTAACATAGGACACCCATTTTAGGATGTATTTCGGTGGGATTTTAATAAATTCAAACCTTAGATCTAATGTTGGCTTGTGATATTTGGATTTCGGGATTAAATCTTAAGTTTAGTATAAATATAAGTTTGTTTTACATAGTCTCATCTTAAGACTTTTAAGTAAATTTATCCGAGAATTATAAGAGTTTACAAGAGAATTATAGAGCATTTCAAGAGCAATTACAAGGAATTCAAAGGACTATTATCAAGGTTTTAATGCAACAATTGAATATCATATCATCATGTCAAAGGCATAGTGCATCATGCATGTAGTTGGGATTATGTATTGATGTATTATTGAAGATTCAAGTCAAGCATTTTTTCACATCCTTATTCAATATCAAGATCTACATTTCCCATAGCCACTTCATGCTATATTTCTGATTTTTATTACAAGACTTCATCCAAGGTATCATTGTTTCATGATTCATGTTGCATGTTCATGTTTCATTGTTTCATCATAAGGTTTAATTATCTAAATGGGGTTTGACCAAGGAAAATCCCTAATCCCTAATAATCAACAATTTTTCTTCTTCCTTAATGTGTGATTCTAGGTTTTAGATTGAAGACCTTTGAAGAGATATATTGGAGAAAAATTGTCAATATTGAAAAGCTGCAAAAGTTGTCATCCTACTTGCAAGATCAAAGTGCTCTATAGAATTGATTTTTGAGTTTTGGGAGCTAATCACCTTGGATTTGAGAGTGCAGATATCAAAGAATAGGGCCTCAAAAGTGATAGAACCCTAACAGGCACCCATTCACCACTGGGCTAATGAGGACTAAGTAGCCCCTAAAATAACACTTTTTCAACAAGGTACACATCATTTTGGCATCTTAAAACCTATCTTATTATTGTTATAATAGGTAGGATTGATTTTTTATTGTTCTTTATGAATTTCACCCCTCATAATTAAATAAAATATAAGGGTATGTGCAAGATCATGATGGGCCAAAAACTAGCAATATGATGGGTATGTGGCTGACGACTTTTTTTAACCTAAAATTGATGAAATGAAAAGGGGTTTTAAAGGATATTCTCAACTTTCTACCAATATAAACTATGCTTTACTTTGAATTTAATAAGAAATTATTATTCATTTTCAATTCAAATTACGACTAAAGTCCTAATTGATAGAATGATTGAAAAACATCTATAGCTTTCAAACGGTATCAAATTTTTTGAATCCAAAACATGTGTCACATTCTATGCTTCACATACTATATGATTAAAAAAATAAAAATTGAATTTCATGAAGTTTTGACCAAGCTAAGGTGGTTAGATATACAAGTTTTTAATATTTTAAAAAATTTGTAATAAAAAATTCATAATTAATTATTTACTTGGAAACAAAATTAAAAAAAAATGCATCACATCGGGACATGATTCCTCTACTTATATTTAAAATATTATAAAAAAACATTATCATTTTATTGTGGTTAGGGTGGTCAGAAGATACCTACTTCTTATTTTTTCCCTCAAATTTAAGTACTTCGCATTAAAATTTCAAATTTTCAACAAATAGATTTTTATTTTATTTTTAAAACCTAGTAATTTAGAAACTAAATTCAATTTTTTAAAAATTATATTCTTACATATTTTTTAAATAATATAGATAACTTATATAAATTTTTATGTCAAGTTGCGTAACTCTGATTTTTCTAATTTTTTTGCCACTTAATGGCCTATTTTTTCCATGATGATCCTACACATACCCATAATAAAAATTAAGTTCATCCATTTGGTCAATCCCCATTTTGGTGAACCTATTTTTCTATGTTTCAAATACATGGAACCATATGCAACCACAAACCACTCCCACTCAATTGCCATTGGCTAAACATATTTTTCCTAGTGCTCATTGTTTTCCTTTACATGGTGGAAAAGAGTATGGTTTAGTTGAAGAACTTAAAAATAATCTACTAAGATATCCTTATGGGATATTTTTCAAACATCACCTATATACAATTGGATAGTCCAAGAAATTTTGTAGATTGAACCATAGATTTTTTGGGTCACTATGGACAACTCTAGCTCTTCTAGGGTTTTTCACCTAAAAGGAGAGAGATAGGACCCAAAAATGTATGGGGTTCATTCAATTAATGTTCTGTGTTATGTTGTTATGCATAAATGAAGTAAACTAAATTTAGTTGACTGATGTAAATGACTAAATATGAATGCAAAAGTGAAATTTAAGCTATGTTTGAAAACACATTTTGTAATGCAATAATGAACTAAATAAAGAAATTATGTAGAATAGAGAGAAAAGGGATGAATCTAAGTGAACCTATATGAAATGTGATTATTTTGGAGTGTTCTAGATGTTGATGGAAATTAATAATTTTTCACAGTGGGACTCATTCTCCCAAGGTGGCGAATTAGTCCTCCTCGTGGTAAAACAGTGTCGAGAACTAGTTTCTGACAGTCGAGATCCGAAATATGACAAAATTCAGATTTTCAGTCCTAAGGTGGGACTCATTTGCCACTAATGGAAAATCAGTCCTCTCCGAAAATTCTAAAAAATCAGAAGACAACTCTGCAACACCAGATCTGGATGTCGGGTTGTCGAAGTCAATTCTGTAGGAAACAGATAGAAAACTCTCTTGAAGCTTGAAATATACTTAAGTTGACTTGAAACACCTAGTTTCCTTTGCTTTCCACTTTTCAACACATAAATTCTTGATAAATCTACATACCTAAGTCTACAAACACACATGTAAGAGGGAAAAATGGTTAAGGGTTAGCAAATAGGGGTTTTCCTTGGGCAAACCCCACTTGTAGTAATCCAACCCTTAATGAAATCATGAAATGTAAAGGAAAGATAAACTAATAGCATTCAATTTATATTAACTCACTAAAACCTTGGTAATGCAAGTCTGAAGTAATGTCAATGGATGCTTCAAAGTGCTTGAATATTGCTTGAAAAGATATTGTAAGATGCTTGAATGCTTGTATGAGAAAAGTATTGCTTGGGATATGTAAAATGAAGTGAAAAATGCCTATTTATACAATGTTGTGTCATAGTTTCCCATTCATACCTCATCACAAGTCAACGTCAAGTGATTTTTAATACAAATCTCGAAAATAAATTTAAAATATTTTGAGTTTGGGGCCAAGGGGGACTCATTCGCCACCCATGGCGAATGGGTCCCACCTAGGACCTAAAAACAAGTGTCAAGAATTAAGTTGCATTTAATGTTGTTTGTTGAGATAATATCAAAAAATACACTTAATTAAAGCATATGGGAGCATAAAGGGGTCAAATAAGTCATAAGAAGAGATAAATAGTGAAGTTGTAGGTCTAGGAAAGCATGAAATCTTATTACAAAACTTTAAAGCACTTCAAAATAGGACTTGATGATGTGTAAAAAGGTGATTTTTAGGTGAATTATAATGAATAGAGTCTAGAAGAATGTAGAAATGTATTACAACACTTCACAAGACATCATTATTTGAATTTTAGTACCTAAATATGCATGTTCAAGTGATGTTGCAACATAAAATCAAAGCCAAATATATCAAATACCATGAAACAAGACCTAAAAGGCCATGAAAATAACAAGGGGCCCTTTTTCTATGGCACATTTACTCCCCACTTTAGTGAGAGAATGAACCTGCTTCAAACTCACACTAAAGTAGCCATGAACATCGAGAGGAGGGCTCAAATGCACTTACATTAGCAAGCTAGAATAAAAAAAATCAAGAAGGATGATCAAGCCCCTAGGATGAATATGCCGTGGCAAACTAAACATAAGAACGAAGGAACACACAAGTGTTGAAAATCAGATGAAGCTTCGATCACTAATCCAACTAGTTGTGGATAAGATCTAGGCTAAAAGAGAATGTGTACTTACTCTAGGGAAACAAAACATAGGACAGTCTGCTACGTGAGAAATCCCAAATCTACTCACTCTGGGGCCACAAAACTAGTTGTCCACGGGGTGAGAAGGCCCAAAAAGGTAAGATACATACGCTAGTTGGTATGCACCCACAAAACACAAAATAAAAGAAAAGAGAAAAAGACAAGGAACGATGATTAGAAGAATAAAGGTACGAATAGAAGCGTACAAAGAGAGGGAACATCAAACACACATCATGGTGGAACATGATACACACATGAAAGAAAAATAAAAAGAAATAGGAAAAAGGTTTAGCAAGATGAATGCAAGTCAACCATCTAACAAGTCATCCACCTCCCAATCATGTTCAGTGTAATGCGAGAGTAGTTGACTATCCAAAGGAAGAATTTCAAGTGTCGAACTAGGAGTTGTACTAAGTTCTTCACTTGATGAGGAGGATTTATCTTTTAAGCTCATTATGGATGAAAATAAAGAGTTTAAATTATTGTGTATTTCTTCATCAATTTTTGCAATCTCCACATGGTCATCATCATCAAGATTGATGACAACGGGAGGATAGAGGGTGATTTCTAAAGACATATGTATCAAAAGTTTTGGTAGTTGGATTGGTTCAAGGTGTTGTGAAGGTTGGATTGGACTATTAGGTGGTGGGTCAGAAGAGGCATAGTGGTCATCTAATTCTTTTGTCAAAGGTGGAGGTGGATTGTCTTTGTTTTCTTCTATGCCAAATTGATGAGCAAGGAGATGATAATGACGTCGACATTCCCTAGCAGCACAATTTATGTTAATGCAGTTTTGGAGTTGTTGAGGTGTAAGAGCGGATTGTGTCAACGTAGGTTCTTATTCCAAAGAAGGAAGAAAAAAAGAAGCTAAAGAAGATTGGTCAACCACTTTCTCTTTTGCTTTATACACTTGTTTAACAAAAGGAAGTATGATAGGATTAGTTTAATTTTCTCTTGGATGTTTAGATGATGGAAAAAAAATGTCTAAGGGTGTTTGTTCAAAAAGTTGTATGGCTTTCTCAATGTATGATTCAGGTTGAAGCATGGTTTCATCTATTATGGGAGGTGTGGAAGTGGACGGGGACATGCCACGAAGAGATAATTCAGTTATTTTCTTGGCTTTGAACTTTTGATATGCTATGAAAAAGAAGTCCTTATGAGGTGTAATGGGCTCCATGGGTTCAGGCCAAAAGGCATCTAAAGAGAAATTACCTTTGGAAGATAAATGGTTAAAGCCACTATGGTGTACGGTGAATACCTCATTGCCATGTGGAAAATTCAAACACTTGTGAACAACTGATGAGACTGCTTTCATTGAGCAAAGCCAAGGGTGGCCTAGCCGCAAATGAAATTGGTCAGATTGTGGAATAATTAAAAATGTTACCTCCAAAGTTCTAGTTCCTATTTGTAAAGGGAGTGTGATCAATCCGATCATAGGGCATGCAAAATTAGTATGTTTCTTAATCCATATAGTCAGTTTATTATAATCATCTTGATATAGTTCATGTAATACAAGAAATTCTTCTCTCATCACGTTCTCACCACAAGTGGGATCTATTGATATCCCATTAGTGGGCTTATCATAGATTCTTCCAACTATGTATAGAGGCCCATCAGGAATTTTTTGTAATATGTCTTTAGTAGAAAAAGTGATATCAAGAGATTTAGTGGTTTGGCCCTTTCAAGGGATAACGTCTATCACACCCACAAGTATATCCATAGGATGATCTTGGGTAACAGTTAGATTTTTATCGTGTTGTTCATGATTTGTATGAACAGTCATTATAGCAGGATTTGAAGGTTCACTAGCCTTGAAAAATGAAGTAGTGTGTTTAGGCATAGGATTGGTGAAGATTTGTAAATTCTGGTTAGGGGGTGCATGGACTTATTTCCTTTATCATTAACACGGTCCATAATGGTTAAATGTCCTGAATCAATGAGGTCTTGAACTAAATGTTTTAGACGCTTACAATGTTCAGTGTCATGTCCATTTTGGCCATGAAAATGACAATAAGCATTAGGTTTGAATGTAGGTGGTAATGGTTGATTTGGATCAAGTGAGTGAAAGGGTGGAAAAGTGAGCATGTGTTGAGTTTATTGGCTCATTGTGTTATGGAGGGTGTTGGGTAGGGGAGTAAATTTTCTGTTGGGGTCCCCATAATGATAGGGCACCATTTCCTTAACAACTGGCACTTGATTTTGATTTTATTGGGTTGGTTACAATTATTGTTAAGGAGGTAGATTAAACTCCAAAAACCTCTATTTGTTCTGCAAATTTTTTTATTGGTATTGTTGTTTGGATTGTTGTGTTCATGCTTTTTAGCTTAGTGAGAAGTGGATTTTGAATCATGACTTGAAAATAAGTTATGATATTCACACAAGGTTCTGCATAAATGCATAAATGAAGGGAATTTCATCATAGTTAGCTTATCCTAAAGATGTGTGTGCAAGTTTTTGATAAACATCTTTTGCATATGTGCATCAGGAATCTTAACATTGATTTGGGAATAGAAGGATTGGTATTAGGAGATAAAATCTATGACTTTTTATTTTATGTTTTGTGTACATCACATGAGGTCAAACATTGTTTTCTTAGGTGTAATGTGAACTTGGAAGTTACTTATGAAAGCAACCATGAGTTCATTGAAGGAATGGATGGAATGATTAGGAAAGTTGGAAATTCACTCTAATGCAGTATCTTTCAAGGTTCTTAGAAAAATCTTGACTAAAAGTCTCTCATCAAGGACAAAATTACTACACAAAGTTGTGTAAGCATTAACATGATTGATAGGGTCTCCTTTTCCTTTGTATTTCTCAAACTGAGGCATTTCTATCCCTTGTGACATTAGGGTGCATAATATTTCTAAGGATAAGGGACTCCTATGAAAATGATATGTGGTTGGAGAGGTTTGACTTTGACTAATGTCAAGGAAAGTTGATGTTACATGGAAGAAATGGTAGTAAGGAGTTGTGTAATAATTGGATCAGGATATGTAGATTGAGATGAAAGAGAAAATGGTGATGGAGTGTAGGGGATGCTAGCAGAAGTGAAAGGAATACTAAGGGGCATGAAGGTGGTGGAAGGGACTTGTGATGCCACAAGAGAGGTAGGAATGTTAGGTGTAATTGTAAAAGAAGGAGCCATATATGTGACATGTTGCATAGTTGTAGTGACCTACGGATTGGTATAAGTTGGTATAGAAGCTATGGTTGAAGGGGGAGGAACTAAAGGTCCTCCTTGGCTTACTAGAATGTTTGTAGATTGGGTATTGGAAGAGGAATATTTATAGTAAATCTCAGCAATTTTCTTCATCACTTGCAAGCCTTCATCACTTTGAATCAAACGATGAAGATTATCAATGGTAGGTATGGAAGTTTGGGAAATGTTTTCAAGTGTCAAGTCTTGTTGTAAATGTTTGGGAAGATAGTTTTTTTGGGTGTCAACATTCATTGGATGGAAGGGTAAAGGAATTTAATTGGTATGATAATTTCCTAGTGCACCATTATCTATACTAGGAGTAGGAGCTCGTGAGATCCCAAGGTCCACAACGAAAGTGCTATCGTGGGAAGCCATGAGTCTAGAACTTCTTCTCACTAAAGTATTATCAACAGGACACCAAACACTCATAAAAGAACCACAAAGGAAGGGTTGAATTCAAATGCAAAGTAATCTAAGATGTCTAAATATGAATAACAGAAAGACTGCTAATTGTAACAGAGAACAAACTACAGAAAACAGAAATGCAAGAAAATGCCAGAAATACTGTCTAAAAAGTGTAGAGGGACTAATTTTCCCAGATGATTTAGATGCTTTACAGAATGAAAGTATAGATGTAGAATGCATATTTTTACTTTTTTTCAATGAGATGTAATGCAAAACTAAAATCTAAATAAAGTTTTCACTAATGCAAAATGAAAGTCCTAGAATGCAATAACAAAGAAATATCCTAATTGAATACTAATGCAAAACAGGATGCAATATTTGAATGCAATCATAAATATAAAGTGTTCAAAATTTGGGTTCACCAAAATGAACCATACATTTTTAGGTCACTATGGACAACTCTAGCTCTTCTAGGGTTTTTCACCTAAAAGGAGAGAGATAAGACCCAAAAATGCATGGGATTCATTCAATTAGTATTATGTGTGATGTTTTTATGCCTAAATGAAGTAAAATAAATGCATTTGACTGATCTAAATGACTAAATATGAATGCAAAAGTGCAATTTAAGCTATGTTTGAAAACACATTATGTAATGCAATAATGAACTAAATGAGAAATTATGCAGAACAAAGAGAAGAGGGATGAATCTGAGTACACTTGGATGAAATGTGATGATTCAGGAGTGTTCTGGATGCTGATGGAAATTACTAATTTTTCACAGTGGGACTCATTCACCCATGGTGGCGAATTAGTCCTCATGGTAAAACAGTGTGGGGAACTAGTTTCTAACAGTCAGGATCTAAAATCTAACGAAACTCATATTTTCAATCCTAAGGTGGGACTCATTTTCCACTTATGGTGAATTAGTCCTCTCCCAAAATTCTAGAAAATCAAAAGACAACTCTACAACATCATATTTAGAAGTGTCTGCTTGTCGGGTTATCAAAGTCAATTTTGCGAGAAACAAACAAAAAGCTCTCTTCAAGCTTAAAATATACTTAAGTTGAATTGAAACACCTAGTTGACTTTTCTTTCCAATTTTCAACACATAAATACTTGATAAAACTGCATACCTAAGTCTGCAAATACACATGCAAGAGGGAAAAATGGTTGAAGGTTAGCAAACAGGGGTTTCCCTTGGTCAAACCCCACTTGTAGTAATCAGACCCTTAATGAAATAATGAAATGTAGAGGAAAGATAAACTAATAACATGAAATTGCTATTAACTAACCAAACCCTTGATAATGCATTCTAAAGTAATGTCAATGGATGCTTCAAAGTGCTTGAATGCTTGTATGAGAAAAAATATTTCTTGGGATATGTAAAACAAAGTGAAAAATACCTATTTATACAATCTTGTGTCATAGTTTCCCATTCATACCTCATCACACGCCGACATCAAGTGATTTTTAATACAATCCTGAACATAAATTTAAAATATTTTAAATTTGGGGCCAAGGGGGACTCATTCACCACCCATGGTAAATGGGTCTCACCTAGGACCTAAAAATAAGTGTCGGGAATTAAGTTGCATTTAATGTTGTTTGTGGGGATAATATCAAAAAATACAATTAATTAAAGCACATGAGGGAATAAAGGGGTCAAATAAGTCATAAGAAGAGATAAGTAGTGAAGTTGTGCCTAGGAAAGCATGAAATCTTGTTACAAGACTTTACAACACTTCAAAATAGTACTTGATGATGTGTAAAAAGGTGATTTTTAGGTGAATTGTAATTAATAGAGTAAAGAAGAATGTAGAAATGTCTTACAACACTTCACAACACCTTCACAAGACATCATTATTTGAATTTCAGTACCTAAATATGCTTGTTCAAGCCATGTTGCAACATAAAATGAAAGCCAAATATATCAAATACCATGAAAAAAGACCTAAAATGCCATGAAAATGACAAGGGGGAATTGTTCTATGACACATAGATAAAGAAGAGTAATATCCAATCTTCTATGAAATTGAATGATGTACTATCCTCCTTTGATGGTATGAAAGTTTCAAATTCAGAAATCATATTCCCTAAAAATGAATTACCCTCACTTAAGATACAAAATAAAAATGAAGCTTTAATGATAAAGGTGATCATCAATGAAACCACAATTAGGCACAGTCTTATAGACAATGGAGTAGGTCTTATGTTTGTAGGGTTGATATCCTAGATAAAATTGGTATGGAAAAGAGGCTTATTCAACTTAATGATGTTAATATTTGTTCTTTTGAAAATGTTAATATGAAACCATTAGGAATAATCACATTACCTATTGACATCGGACCTATAGTTTTTCCTACCCCTATCCATATAATGCTAGGACCTCTTTCATATAACCTTCTCGTAGGGATACCATGGATTCATGCTATGAAAGGAGTCCCATCTACTCTTCACCATGAAATGAAATTTGAATACAACAATAGGGTATACACAATTGAAGCAAATGAACCAAGCTATAAATAAAAAGTTAAACATGATCATAACACTTCCAACTCCCCTAATACCTTGATTGCACCTTCCCAAGTAGAACCTATATAAGTTTCAGTTAATCCTCATTTTCTTTCACCTATAACAAAATCCTTTAGTGATGTGTACAATAGAAAAATGGATGTTTAACATTTTCATGGTCATTAAGGTCTTTTTCCTGTGATGCTTGACTTATTTTGATTAGATTTAATGTTGCAATATAACTTAAAAATATTCACATTAGGTCTTGAATATTCAAAATATGATGTCTTGGGAAGGTTGTGTGAAGTGTTGTAAGACATGTCTACACTTTTCTAGACTCTTCTTATTATAATTCATCTAAATATTCCCTTTTTATCCCTTACCAAGTCCTATTTCAAAGTGTTGTAAAGTCTTGTAACAAGCTTTCACGTTCTTCTAGGCTTGCATCACTAAATACACCTTTCATATGCTTTATTTAGCCCCTTTATTTACTTATAGGCCTTAATTAAGTTTTTTTTTAATACAAACCCGAAAAACAACATTAAAAGCAACTTAATTCTCGAGACCCACTAGCAAGCCTTGAGTGGGACCCATTCGCCATGGGTGGAAAATGAGTCCCTTTTGGCACAAAATTCAAAATAAATTCAAATTTCCTTTAGTTTTTATTCATTAATACCTTATTTCATCCTATGATGTTGTATTTTTGGGTAATTAGGGAATAAGTGTGTATAAATAAGTGTTTTTCCATCCATTTTAACCCCCATTCATCTTATTCTCCTAATCATCTCATACACTTAAGCATTCAAGCATTTTTATCATTTGATGGTCATTTATCAAGCTCCTTGGAGCAGCCATTTACATCTTTAGACTTCAAAAGAAACAAGATTTTTTGTGAGTTTAGGACACTTGCATGTTGGGGGTGATCCCACAAAGCTAATTACAATTTTTGGGAGATTCTGATTTTTGTTGAAATCATGTATTTTTAGAAAATATAATAATTTAAGCCTTAAAAATTTTCATTTAAATCATTCCAATTGAAGAGTGTTTGATCAAACTACATTAGATCAAACCCTCTTGGATAGAACCCCTCTAGTTTTAAAGCATACCTATAACAGAGTCTCCTTTACACCTACCAAAATGTTGATAAAAAACTACTTTTGATTTACCTTTAGGGGATCAAGTGAATTGATTTAAAATTTATTTTTTGTATGTAGTC
>VDFB02111447.1:0-27241 GCA_007258455.2 Sequoia sempervirens | reverse complement strand
TAAATTTGGGCCTGTAATTGTAATATTTTCCCATCTCGAGGATCTAGCTATCTTGCTAGCTACACTGGTGGAGGTTGCACATGGGGTTGATCCTCACCTCTGTCTCTGGGTGGTGTGGAAACCCAATCTTTATGCCCATCCTTTCTATCATCCTTCGCTCGGTCCTGGTCCTATATCAGGAAATCTTGGTGAGGCTAATCCTCTTGACCCCTCATAGGCTGGTCCTACACTGGTTAGTGTGGACCACTACCTCCTTGTCCTCGTCCTTGTCTTACCCCCTGCCTCTCACTCTTCGTCGAGTGGATGGTGTGCCAGGGACTGTCAATCTCAAAGGTGTCCTAAACCAATCATAGTATGCCTATGTGGTACTACCAAGATCTGCATCCCCTTGATTGTATGGCCATGGCTGAACCACCAGTTGTCTAAAATTGTCCACTACCTCGACGATAGGAATGTATTGGCCCCATGAGCCCTGCATCATTGTCTGCACAAAAATGGCCACATAATCATTGGCATGCCTATCCTGTGGCTCCCCGAACTAGCATTGGACTCTCCCCAATAGCTACATCTCTATCATAGTGTGCTCTCATCCCTACATCAGGCGATCTTGGTGAACAAAAAAGAGCTATTGTACATCATCGAACCATGTTGGCTGTCCAAGATATGGTCGCCATGTAAAAAATAGTATGCCATCAAGGGCACCCCTCCAATGAGGAATCCTAAGCTGCCCAGTGTGTGTAAACGAAAGACCACCTCTGTAGCACCAGACCGCTGGATCATTTGGCTCCATCAGCACCAAAACGACGTGTGGATGAAGAACGGGGATATGCTCCCATGCCCATATATGCAGAAGTGTGACCCCTACTCTAAGTGCTCTGTCATCAACATAAGTAAACTTGTGTAGGTCCCTGTAGATTGAAGATAGTAAAAATGGACCCCAAGAAAAGAGGGTCGTCCTACGTTGAGCCATCCACTCCCAACAAAGCCCCCAACCAAGACTGAACTATCGACCTCACTGATCCAAGGCAACAAGGCCTAAAATAATAGTTGCAATCACCAAATGGAATGGTGATGTAAGGAGCCTATGCCGCTCCAACACGATCTGACCCTCACAAAAGAAGATCTCATCAATTTCCATAACATAATAGCATGCCTCCCACCCGACATCCATGTCATAGATCACCCTTGCACCATGTATCGGCAACCGCAAAATCTACCACATGCCCTCTATGGTACTAGTGGTCTCGCGAGTCAAAAGGTGGAATGAGGAGGTCTCACTATGCCATCTCTCAGCAAGTGATGTCATCATGCCTAGATGGGTCTGTACGGGTGGTGCATAGGCAATATACAAGAGCCCCAAATCTCCTAGAAGCTCATGCTCCCTCTCATTCAGATCCTACAAATAGCTGAAAATATCCTAGGACCTATGCTTGCGAGAATAAATCTCCCTCACCTCCTCCCGCATCAGGAAAAGTCATAGTGTTAAGATCATCAAGAAAAAATATTCTGAGCTCATCTCAGCGTTCAAAAAACTACCCCAGCGTCGCAACTTGTGAAGGCATCAGAGTTTGAAATTTTCAAACAGTGACACTGGAATCATCAAAGTTCCAAACTGCACCGTGGTGGTGCACTTTGGCAAAGTGGTGCAGTTTAACCTAAATACCTAATTTCAAAATCTGCCGCTACACTAAGGTTTGAAATCTAGTGGCGCAATTCATGAAGGCATTGGAGTTTGAGGAATCTTTTCAAATTCAAAACTCCATCGCTAGAGGCCATCATGCGATGGAAAACTAGTTTGAAGATCGAGTGGTCCAGTTTGAAAATTGAGCAGTGCAATATTGCACCACGCCTAAAGATCTAAGTTTAAAGACATTAAATGAGTACATAAAATGAAAATGAAGTTTGGGTTATGGTCACTTACCGGTGCCCCGGTGCCTGAATGTCGCTGGTATGTCCATACTTGGTTGGAGATGTGCATTGGGAGTTGTCATTGTGCCATTTCGTTAGGGTGTTAGAGCTCAAAATCGCAAGATCACTAAAGGCCAAATGAGGAAATGAATTGGAAGTGGCCCCCCAGGGCCTATTTGAGCCTAAAAATTAGGGTTTTTTTGACCCTATTCAGCCATCCATGAAGTATCTAGGTCCCCCAAACCCATTTTCACCCATCCAAAGGTCATTTTATACCCTTTTTTGTGTTTTGCCTCTTTTTTCGACCTCTTGGAGCCTTTCTCGACCTATCAAGCACCTTGTCCTCTTTTTTTGCGAGATCACCCAAAAATCAAAATTTTTGTCTGATCTCTCAAGGGGGTAGTATATTAGCATGTTTTCTCTCATTGGGGCAGTAGTGGGGCAAGTTTTAAATCATAATTTTTTTGGCTTTTTGATTGATACAGTTTATTCTTTGAACCATTGCAACAGGTGCATTGCTTCAAAGAGGGGAAAAGTGTAGACATGGAAAATGTATTGATTGATGTTGCACATTTGATCCTGATTACTATACCCATTTTCACCCTAAATCATCTTCGGTATAAACATTTAATCGAATACCATTATTTGATTAAATTCATCAGTTTTCCATCTCTTAATTAAATAAATCATCTTATCTAATTAAGTCTTTCTCTCTTGTTAATTAAATCAATTTATTTGATCTAATTAACCCTGTGTCCATATTTAATTAAATAATTCATTTTATTTGATTAAATCTCTAAAAGTCTATTAAATTAAATAAATTGAACTTTGTTTAATTTAAGCTAACATTCATCTTCTTTAGTTAAATAAAAAAAATTTATTTATTTAACTAAGCCTAAATCACATTCTTCTCATATTTGATTTAAATTAACCCCTAAATCTAAATCAAATATGTCACATCCCCTAATCTCTCAATTAATTAATTAATCTTGATTAATTTAATCCTAGTGCAATTCCCATCCTCTAGCTTTTGCCACTTGCACATGAAAATAGATTTAATTCATTTATTAAATCTCTATTTTCTCTCAACATGGCATAATGGAGGAATATTCCCTCAAATTTGAATTCAAATCCAAGTGGACTTTGTCCTTCCAACAAGGAATTTACTTCACCTAATAAGTCCTTTTTCCTTGAGCCAAGTAGCATTTAAGGCATTTCATTTCCCTCTTACATGTCATTTCATCATTTTCAAATATCACCTAATTGCATTTATGGGCACATTCATCCAAATGTGCACATCCTTCATCCATTCTCCTTTTGAAAAGTGGCACCTTGCCATTGGTTGAATGTTAGTCCCACATTGCTTCATTTTGGACATTTCTCCATCTTATCATTCTATAAATAAGAGGCTTCATTCCTCATTCTATCATCCACAACTTGAGTAAACTTACTATACTCAAATCTATAACAATCTCCATTCATCTTATTGAGTTTTATAGCTAGGTTATGCAGATTTTATCTTGGAGCACATTGGAAGAAATCATCAAGTGGATCACTCTTCATCAAGCATCTACATTGCATCATTGGAATTGGGAAATGGCCAATTTTCACACCAAATTGGCACCAATTCCCTAGAGAGATTAAGAGTTTTCTTTGCATTAGAATATGATTTGATATCTTTGTTTTATGTTTGTTATGTTCTTCATTTCATTCATTTTCCTTTGCAATTCAAATGGATTTCTTGAGCAATCATGATACTAACCTTGCATTTGATCTAATATAGTGTTTGTCTCTCATGTTTGTGTAGGTTGGGAATCTTGGTTCACAATGTCAATGTGCTAAGAGGATTCGTTACTCCTATTTCAATTTGTGAAAAAAATAAAAAAAATAGGATAATATTTTATCATGTAAACCTTATTGTTGTATGTGTATTTCATTAAACGATGAAGTGTTGAAGGTACACCTTTCATCTCATGATTCCATGGTCTACCCAAAAGAATATTGTATCAAAGATCACGGGGCATGACATCGATGGGCATTTGTAACACAACCTTACCATCTGTGACCATGATCATAGTATGAACTAAATATGCTAGATCAAAATTATTTTAAAGCCTATTTTATCCCCTAAGCCATGATCCCAATGAGATATTTTAAATTAGCAAGAAACTAAATAACCATTAAACCAACACGAAATCAACACGAAAGCATAATAAAAAACCTATTCTAAGAGCTCAAATATTATGCCATTTGGGGAGTCATGTCACATTGATGTGGAATGGAAACCTTTTCCAAATCCCTTAGATAATATGATCTTGTTTCTTTCAATTTTATTGAATAAAATTGGTGAAACAGGTGAGATATGAATGAAACATGGTAAAAAACTAGTTTAACATGATAAAGATGAACACTAAATGCTAAAATGTTTGATAAAGTGAATGCAATCTATGCTAAATGTAAACAAAATTGAAAGATGTAATCCATGGATGCAAAATAAGTTAAAATGGAAGCCATTAATGGATGCTTAAGCCAATATGGATGAAGATTAATCTAAAATGCTATAAAATCCTAAATATGGATGCAAGTGAGCATGAAATTCAATAGCATAACTTTGTTATCAAAATATGGACCCCTTTCTCTCCAAATAGTGATGTATTTATAAGAGAGCAAATGAAGAATCAAGGGCTCAAATCAATTTGATCTATGAATGGAAAATAGTGAATGAAGGGTGAAACATGGATCAAGGATTCTCATCAATGGATGAAAATCAAAGATCACATGGATCAAGAAAATCATTTGTTAGAACTGTAAAAAATTTGGCAATTTTACATGTTGATTTCACTCATAAATTTCCAGATTGGTCCTACCATGTGCATATTTCACCCATATTTTTCCATATGCTCCCATAGTTTCCATCGGGTCATGCATTTTTTACATTATGGTCCCTATTGGAATTTGAGTTCTAGGGTCTTCTTGTTCCATATTGTATTTTTGTGAGTATAAGTCTGTGTTGCCTATCGGCAAGACTTATTTGATGTCACAGCGATCAGGATCCATCTCCAGGCATCCATCGGCATGACATCCGCATTGTTTTAGTGACAGAAAAGGATCATATCGGCATGAGTTATACCATCGGAGTAATGTCTTACCAATTACATCATGTCTCACCGACCGGAGGAAAAGGATACACATTTCGGCAGGAGTTTGGTCTTCGGCATGTTGTTTCACCGAGCGCTTTATGTCTTGCCAACCATGTGCATGTGGAGGATTATTGGTAAAACTAATGGCCATCAATGTAATTTCTTGGCGAGTGCTGCATGTCTTACCGATCGACAACAAAAGGAGCATATCGGCAAAGGATTTTTCTTCAGGGCAACATCTTGGCGAACTCACCTTGTCTTGCCAACCAGCATATAAATAGATACATCGATGTAATGTCATGGAGAATTCACATTGTCACACCGACCGGTGGCGAAAGGATTCCTATCGAGAGGAGTTTAAGTTGTATCGGCCAGACTAAGAGATATCGAAGTGAGGTCTTAGCGAGTGACCTTTGGTCTTGCTGACATTAGATAAAAGGTCTCTATCGGTATGAGAATTGACTTCACTTGGCGATCTAAAGTGAACTTAGGGCTTTCGGTGAAACGTAATGTGGTCTACAAGAGGTCTTCCTGACATCACAGGGTCATAGCGAAAGCAAATAAGGAAAAGGAAACGTAGCTCGATAAGAAAATGCTCGTGTCTCAGGGACTGGTAAATACATTAAGGAAATACATATCAATAACACATTTTGTAATCTGTGAGATGTCTCACTAACGTCAGAAGGTCATAGCGAAACAAAAAGAACATGGGGCAACTAACAGCGTTATATTTTCCTTCTGCATACTTACGGGTTGTCTCAGCGAATGATTAACAAAGATTCAAACAATGTGGCTGACATGAGAATTTCTAAATGCAGTCACGGGCCAACATGGATTTTCCTAAGTACTACTGTTTGCCGACATTGGAATATGAAACGATGTGTCTATTCAGATGCATATGTATAAATATTCATTCCTGATTGTGAATGGATTGGAATTTAGATTAGATTTTCAGTAGGTAGATTAGGAATGGCTACAATAGAATAAATTTCTCATATCAGAGACTATGATGCATGTTTTCAAATGGTGATTTCAATGAAAATCAGTTGGTGTGGATGTTTATTTCTGGTGTCAATTCTCTATTGAGTTTATTGAAAATTATTGCTAAGTTGTCTCCAAGTTGATTCTTTCTGGTTGTTTAAATTGATATAACAAGATTATTTTTAGTTTATCAGTGCACATTTGTTGTATTTGTGTGATGAATTGACTGGTTCTTTCAAGGAGAGATTAAATCCTTTTGGTTGATCCCAGTAATTAGGGAGATTTATCTGGATTATTAAAGTAGAGCTTAGTAGTCATAATCCTGCATGTCTATACAAGTTATAAATAGATCATATGTCGACAATTTGAGTTTCTGCCAAAATAAGTTGCTCACTTCTGTTTCTTTTGACTCCCCATACCCAATAAGGCACTGGTCTCTACATTTCATCATTTGGATTCATTCAATTTCTTTACATCTGTTAATTGAGCATTTTAGAATTTAGATTAAGAATATTGCTATTGCTATTTGCATTAAGTTTGAATTCATTTGTTCACTTCCATCTGCCATTGTGGACAAATCATTGCAAGAAGGATAATCATAAGTCAAGTCTGCTTCATCTAGAAAGGTACACCCGCCTAGGTTTAGCAGCACCTGAAGAGTAGAAGGTTAAACTCTTTTGACCTTGTCTATTACCCTGAAATGTGTCAAGAGATTGGCAGCCTCTTGAGGCATCTCGCCTGTGTTATTGAGAGCTAACAAATTGGTGACTCTACTGGGGATTATTTCAGAAAATTCGGTTGA
Organism: Sequoia sempervirens; assembly: GCA_007258455.2. Lineage (NCBI taxonomy): Eukaryota > Viridiplantae > Streptophyta > Pinopsida > Cupressales > Cupressaceae > Sequoia > Sequoia sempervirens. The sequence continues at coordinate 20,410 of VDFB02111447.1, read as the reverse complement.
AGACCATCATATAGAGTCATTGAAGAAAGATTTTCAATTTGAAAAGTTTTAGAAAAGGTGATTTCGCTGGGGAGAAGATCAAAAATAATCATTTTCCTACTTTTGGAAAAGTAGGTGGCGACTCTGAAAAATATTGATGAAAAATGGAATTTGTGTGTGGAACGAAAGAATATTTTGAGAAGTAGCAATTGACAAGAGGAATTGAAGAACTGGAAAAGAAAGGACTGCAATTGGAAAAGAATGAATACACAAATTCAGGCAGGCATTGGACCCCTCAAATGCCTGATAGTACAAATGGAAATTTTCACAATGGAGGCAATGCATATCATGCACAACAGAATACATACTCACCACAGCCACCTTATGGTCAGTAGTATGTGCCATATCATCATACACAATACAATAGTCCACCATACCAGCATCAGTACCCACCTAGCGCCCCCCCTCATCAATACACAACAATGGTCAGATAGTTTGATTTGGCAGGGATTCAATTATCCCCTTATCCAATGGATGGTAGTTGGAGAAGTCTTGTTCCAAAGTTTACAGGGAGTAATGCAATTACTACTAAGGAGCATTTAAGAAGTTTCAATGCTTTCATCCAAGATTTGGATGTGCCATATGAATATTTACACATGAGGCTATTCATGATATCACTTATTGAAGATGCTAGGGATTGGTTCAATAGCCTACCAGTAGTCTCTATTAATTCTCTCCAAGTATTTTAGGATTGATTCCTCAAGCAATATGGGAATCTAAGTGCACCAAATGCTACTCTTCATGAATTAATACGCATTTAGAAAGATCAAAATGATACAATTTATGATTTTAATCGGAGATTCAATAAGTTGCAGAATAAAATACCTCCTGCATCAAAGTTTCCAGATCATGTAGCACTGAGTGTTTATTTGAATGCTTTTGATCCTAATATGGGGTATGAACTAAGAAATAGATTCCCAAGAGACTTAGCTAAGGCTCAGAAGATGGCACTGACAATTGAAAACAATAGGAGGGCTGCAGGGATAATTGATAAAAGAGACAATCCTAAGGTTCCTCAGCAAAGCAACAATTATCATTACAGATAGGAGAATACTTACAGAAATGAGAGGCCGAGGTTGCATGATATGCCTTATAATACAAACTGGAAGGATAGAAAACCTATAACAGCTAGGCCTAGAAGCAAAGAAAGTTCTGATCCATTGATGAAGGGGGAAACCTATATGGTAACAATTACTTCTGTAAATTTTGTGATAAGCCACATTCCCCAAATTATTGTGTTGTGGCCCAAAGAATGCAAGAAGAGGGAATGTTGATGGGAAACAATGGAGAAGATCACACAGTATATTTGACTTCAAATACTTTTCACCATGTTGAGGAGAGGTACTCATCTTTAGACGATGAAGGTTATCAGTATGATGTTTCAAATCAGAAATACAATGTCCATATGGTTGAACAGTAGGTCCTTTCTAACTTGGAAGAAGATTATATAGAGCCACATTTTGTTGAGGTGCCTACTCAATGCAGTATGAAGAGATTCACCGAAGAGGAGATAGAGAGACTAACTATTGCTGCAATTGAAGAAGCAAAGCATAAGTATTGGTTGAGAAATAGAACAATAAATGAGAAGGAGGGTGTCCTAAGAGGAATTTTTATGAAGGATCAGAAGGCGACACAAGGGACTGAGAAGAAAGAAAAAAATAGACAGCATGATAAAAGTGAACAGAAGCTTGTCCAAAAGGAGGAAGTTAAAGAGCTGCGCAAAGAAAGGCAAGAGACTGATCGAAAGGAAGAAAAAAAAAGAGAAAAATTGGAGCAGAAGAAAAGGATTAAGGAAGAAGGCTCCTCTCTTGACTTCATTCAAGCATTATCCTAGGGGAAAAGATATGAAGATGGTGATGATATCATGGATGAGCATCAGGAGATCAATCCAATAGAAGATGAGACATGTACAAGTAAGAATAACTCATATGTTAGCTTGCATGAGGAAGATGAAGGTGCAAGGTATCTCTCTGGCATAACAGATTGTGATAGGGAAAGCAGTGCATGTTGTGAGGAATCCAATGAATATTCAGATTCTGATGATAAACTTGAGGATTTTGATCTACAATCGAGGGATTTTTCTACCTCTTATGAAGATCAGGGTGAAGAAGCGATGGGAAATATTGATTTATTTGATAGTAGGAAGATAATACCTCCAACTGCAGTTGAAAGCTGTGAAGACACATTAGATAAAAAAGAGGTTTCTACATATGAAAGTGATTTCCAAAATTTTTCAAACCCATTGTATTATGAAGAGTTAAATGAAGATCAAATGATTTTTTGCCAAGGTGTGTCCATGAATGAACTTTAGGTATTTTCAAATCCACTTTATGAAAGAGAGGAGATAATTTCAGACAAGCAAAATGATGGAAAAAATGACTGCGTTGATATCTTCTCATTCTCTGATGATCTTGGACTTCTTTTTGATGATGCAAAAAGTGAAGAATATAACTATAGTGATGAAAATGATGAGACTTGTTTACTCAACAGTGAACATATTTCAAATTTGTTAACTCCTAAATACCAGGGATGTGCACATGAAGGTGATCTTGAAGTTTTGTGTTCAGCTTACATTTGTTTTGATAGTGAAAGATCTTTGTGTAAAGATTCTTATGACTCCCTATGCATTTCTTGGAATGATGGTGAAACCTTTGGTGTTGGTAAAAAGTCTGTTTCCATTCAGGATGAGGTCTATGATTTTGAAATTCCTAACTCATATGGAGAAGATGTTTATTTGCATGCCAAGGATGATAGAATTCCAACTTTGATTGGTTCGTATATGCATGATATTGAAGATATGGGTCATAATCAAGTATTATCTCCAAATAGAGATACTGAACAGGAGCAAGAGGTTTCAGATTTGTTTTTTTTAGACAATGTTGATATGACTGAATTCTTTGTTTCTCAAGAGAAGCACTTTGATGGTGAATTTTCAATATAGCTGGGAGAATGTTTTATAATACATAATAGTGAGGAAGATAATCAGAAATGTTGTATTGAATATGCATGCATTTTGTATGTTAAAGATAACAGGGGTTTGTCCCATGATGATACAAAATTTGAATTGCAAGGTGGTGTAGGGATTTTGGGCCAAACTGAGCATGATGATCCTCTAAAAACTTGCAATAACAGTGACAAGAAAGATTGCATGAGTATCTTCAAGAAGAATCTAATGAACTCAAGACAAAACTAGGTATTTGATAGAGGAAAGTATGCTTGGAGTTTTCAACCCGTAATTGTTCAAGACAGATGAAGTTGAAATACAGAGGATTAGGGGTTGCCAGTGCATGGAAAACTCTTGCTTATCCTTTTTAAAATTCTTTTCCATGCACAATAGTTTAGGGTTTTGGTTCACCTCCATCTTGCATTCATTTTGCATTCATTCCATCATGCTATTTGTCCATTTCCATTCTGCTCACTGCTCATCATTTTGTGTCTGGTCTGCTCACCCAAAGATCTGGATCCTTGCAATGATCTCACTATCATTCATCCCTAGATGGAGCCACTGTTATAACTGTAAAAAATATGATAATTTTACATGTTGATTTCACTCATAAATTTCTAGATTGGTCCTACCGTGTGCATATTTCACCCATATTTTTCCATATGGTCCCATAGTTTCCATTGGGTCATGCATTTTTTACATTATGGTCCCTATCGGCATTTGAGTACCAGGGTCTTCCTGTTCCATATTGTATTTCTGTGAGTATAAGTCTGTGTTGCCTATCGACAAGACTTATTTTATGTCATAGCTATTGGGATCCATCTCCAGGCATCCATCGGCATGACATATGCATTTTTTGGGCAAAAAAAAAGGATCATATCGGCATGAGTTATACTGTCAGAGTAATGTCTTATCGATTACATCATGTCTCGCCGACCGGAGGAAAAGGATACACATTTTGGCAGGAGTTTGGTCTTCGGCATGTTGTTTCACCGAGCACTTTATGTCTTGCTGACCATGTGCACGTGGAGGCTTACTGGTAAAACTAATGGCCATCGATGTAATGTCTTGGCGAGTGCTGCATGTCTTACCGATCGACAACAAAAGGAGCATATCGGCAAAGGATTTTTCTTCAGGGCAACGTCTTGGAAAACTCACCTTGTCTTGCCAACTAGCATATGAATAGATACAATGATCTAATGTCACGGTGAATTCACATTGTCACACCGACCGGTGGCGGAAGGATGAGTATCGGAAGGAGTTTAAGTTGTATTAGCCGGACTAAGTGATATCGGAGTGAGGTCTTGGCGAGTGACCTTTGGTCTCGCCGACATTACACAAAAGGTCTATGTCGGTATGAGAATTGAATTCTCTTGGTGATCTAAAGTGAACTCAGGGCTTTCAGTGAAATGTAATGTGGTCTACGAGAGGTCTTCCCGACATCACAGGGTCATGGCGAAAGAAAATAAGGAAAAGGAAACACAACTCGGTAAGAAAATGCTTGTGTCTCAACGACTGGTAAATACATTAAGGAAATACATATCGATAACACATTTTGTAATCTATGAGATGTATCACCAACATTGGAAGGTCATAGCGAAACACAAATAACACAAGGCAACTGACAGCGTTATATTTTCCTTCGGCATACTTACGGGGTTGTCTCAACGAATGATTAACGAAGACTCAAACACTGTGGCCGACATGAGAATTTCTAAATGCAGTTGCAGGCCGACATGGATTTTCCCGAATACTACTATTTTCTGACATTGGAATATGAAACAATGTGTCTGTTTAGATGCATATGTATAAATATTCATTCCTGATTGTGAATGGATTGGAATTTAGATCAGATCTTCAGTAGGTAGATTAGGAATGGCTACAGTAGAATAAAGTTCTCATATCAGAGACTATGATGCATGTTTTCAAATGGCGATTTCAATGAAAATCAGTTGGTGTGGTTCTTTATTTCTAGTGTCAATGTTTGTTGATTTTATTGAAAAGTATTGCTAAGTTGTCTCCAAGTTGATTCTTTCTGGTTGTTTAAATTGATATATTAAGATTATTTTTAGTTTATCAATGCACATTTGTTGTATCTGTGTGATTAATTGACTAGTTCTTTCAAGGAGAGATTAAATCCTTTTGGTTGATCACAGTAATTAGGGATATTTATCTAGATTATTAAAGTAGAGCTTAGTAGTCATAATCTTGCATGTTTATACAAGTTATAAACAGATCATATGTCGACAATTTGAGTTTCTGCCAGAATAAGTTGCTCACTTCTATTTCTTTTGACTCTGCATACCCAATAAGGCACTGGTCTTTGCATTTCATCATTTGGATTCATTCAGTTTCTTTACATCCATTAATTGAGCATTTTAGAATTTAGATTAAGAAGATTGTTATTGCTATTTGCATTAAGTTTGAATTCATTTGTTCACTTCCATCTTCCATTGTGGAAAAATCATTGCAAGAAGGATAATCATAAGTCAAGTCTGCTTCATCCAGAAAGGTACACCCGCCTAGGTTTAGCAGCACCTAAAGAGTAGAAGGTTAAATTCTTTTGACCTTGTCTGTTACCCTGAAACGTATCAAGAGATTGGCAGCCTCTTGAGGCATCTCGCCTACATTTTTGAGAGCTAACAACATCAAGGATTGAGAATTATTCAAACAAACACACTTTGTAACAACTTTCAAAGTTTTTTTGAAAAGAATCATTCCATTTTTGGAGCCAAATAGGAGAATATTCCTTTAGAATATTCCCCTTGCAAGTGGATGGGAGGGGAAATTAGCAATTTAGTAATTAAAACTAAATTTGAATGTAAAAGATGAAGAATATGAGGATATTCATTAAATTATTGATTTATTTAATGAAAAGGGGATGTCATATGATATTTAATTAAATAGTTTAAGGTTATTTAATTAAATAAGAAGACTTAGGGTTTAAATTAAATAATTTGATTTATTTAATTTAAACAAGATGGAATGTTAGTGTGAGAGGATATGAATTAACCTAATTAGATTAATTAGATTAATAGATGAAAAATAATGCTTTTAATTAAATAACTAGGCTTATTTAATCAAACACGTGAAAAGAAGATGTATTTCAAGACGAAGTGATATTAATATATTGGATTCAAGTGTGTAATACCATTCAGGACATTTTTAAGTGTCTACATTTTTCCCCTCTTTGAAATGAGGTACCTGTTATGCAGGTTCAAAGACTGGCACTTTTCAGATTAATGTTGTTGCTCTGATAAAAAAAATTGAAAATTCTTGATTTTTTGGATGCCCCACTATTTCCCTAGTGGAAGGAAATAAGCTGGTACCCTGCCCCCTCGAGAGATCAAGTGGAAATTTTGAATTTTGGGTTGATCTCTCAACAAAGGTGAAACATTGATTCAGGTACAAAAAAAACATGCCTTGGGATGCGTAAATGAGCTTAAAAATGAAAAAAATGTCTCAAAATAAGCTGCATAGCTTGGAAATTGGTAAAACAGGCTCAAACTCTAGCTTTCCTCTCAAATTAGGGAAAAAAACACTAATTTTTAGGCATAAATATGTGCTAAAGGGTCATATTTAGTTCATTTGTTCATTCACACTTTGAGGAATTTTAGGATTTTGATCTGCAACCTTCTAAAAAAATGGCATGTCGTGAGCTTCCATGACACATCACCGACCAATTTTGAGAGTACCAATGGCCTCTAGGTGTAGGACCACTGGTATGCAAATCAAGACTTTCCTTATATTTTTATTTTTCATGCATTTATTAAGCATTGAAATGAGGTCAAGTCTAGCATCGCTATATTCTGATGCTTTTAGGAATTTCAATGATGCTTTTGATAATTTTGGTGACGCCATTGTAAATGGAAACACTTCCCATGATTTAGAATTAGGGTTTCCAATTGGTTAAAGAGATGTGAATGCATTTGGTGACACTTCTTTAGATTTAGAATTTGATTTCAGACCCGCCTTTGTCTATAGTGATGCTACCTTAGATTTGAAACTTGGTGATGTTGTTTGGAAAAATAATTATAGCAACACCTTCACAAACAATGATGTAATTATCAATTTTGGGACAAAAGCTTCCAAAATTTATCAATTTCAGCCAAATTTTGATGTTGTGCACTTCATGGATGTAGGAGATTGTCTAGCCACTGATGTCTCCCAAGCGTTGGCCCAGTTTTTTTGAGGAGCTAGATGATTTGGACTATCTTTGGTAGGAGCACCTTGGGGAGATCAGAATCTAGTTCATTGCATACATGCCCATGGTGACGACACATTTAGCAATGATGATGACATTGTGTGAGTGATGTCATAGTGAGACCTCATCCTTCCACCTCCCCATCGATGAGGCAATAGTTACTTTAGAGGATGTGTGAAGGATACTACGTCTTCTGATCCACAAAGATTGAGTTATTTATGATTTTGATCCTAGATACAATGCATTCCATGAGGTTCTTCATCAGGACAATGTCATCTTGGCGAACTCAAAAATTGATCTAGAGATGTACTAAGGTCACTCATTGATTTTTAAATTGATAGTTAGCGCACTGATTTCAAGAATTGTGGCCCTAGATCAACAAGGCAGAAGGTTTAATCTAGGTTGGGGACTTGCATGGCATCAAATGATCTATTAGAGGAGACATTTTGCATGGGTTCCACTCATGTTGGCCTCACTTTACCATAATATTCACCAGTGTGTCTATTTCCAAGGCAGAGGTATTGGTGTCGACGTTACATTGTTACACATATGGGCATGGGAGAACATTGTCATGCTTTGATCGATAGTCCATATGGAAGATGTGGAACTAGATGAGCCCATGGTCTTTCGATATAGGGGCCAGAATACATTACAACATATAGGTCAGCTGCGGATCCCCTACTAGAGGAGGGTCATTGATGATATGATAGTATTTATATGGTGATCATGGCTATAGATGTTACCATGGTATGATGACCACCAACAAATCTTTTATGCTAGATAGACTTAGTACATGTAGGGTCAAGAGCACACAATGATTGAACGATACCTACTAGATAGAGTGGCACGGTAGTTCGGGGATGTGTAGGATACACTAACACAACATTACACTACTATCTTTGCAAGGACTATGAGGGAGGCTACATGGGGTCCCCAAATTGATCTACAAGTGGCCATTGATGAGTTTAGATAGCTTCTGACTAGGCCTTAGGTTTACAACTAGGGTCAAGTAGACACATAGACGATGTTGACCTATGATACATGGTCCATGCCTCCACTTCATTTGACAAATTGGGAAGGTGTACCCCCATGATGGAGACCTAGAGGTTGAGGTGCAGGTAGATGATAGGCTTAGCAGGATGGGTAGCCAAACCTAGGGTAGTAGGATTAGTAGATAGTGGGACAAGTCCCACAACAACCACCACCACATCCACCATAGGGACCACCACAACAGCCACGACTGGGGCCAAATCCCTAAGATGCATAGATCTAGGATCTTATAAAAGAAAGATATTAGTTATGGTAGCAACTATAGGCCATGACAGTTGCAACAACAGTTGGACCTATAGTTGGCCTAGGAGAATACGAGGCATCAATAGCTAGAGACTATCACAGTGGAAGCACATGCACAAGTGGTGGCCACTCGAATGTATAGAGATGTCATCTCTAAGGTGGTATACGATTAGACATTGCATCATAGAGATGTTCTACGGGAGATTCAACAACCAAATTACTCTTGGAGGAGTGGGGCAGCATAGAGGGATTTAGATGGGAAACCCTCGGTTAGACAGCTAGGTGAGTTGAGCCACATATAGCCATCAGCTGGTCATCAAGACCAATCACAACACGATGATTGAGGCAGCAATGGATAGATCCTACCTTGATTTTGTAGACATATTTTGATACACAACCTGATTTTATACATGTATACATTCATTGGCTCATTTTTTATAGCCTCTTGTATATGTATTTGTGATGATGATTACACACATTGATTCTAATACTTGTATCACGACATTCAATTTTGAGATATATATGAGATGGCCCAATTTTATTATGATTTCATGCATTTATGAGATGTGATGTGATGTATTTATTTTATGTGTTATGATTATGTATGGATGCAATGGAGGCAAATGTTTATGTCATGTATGCACTTCTTTATTTATGGTTATGTGATATGAGATGATCAATGATGTGGTGTTCATGATATATGTGATGTATTATGTGGATGCAATGAAATGAATGTTTCATTATCTTTTTCAGTATCTTTCTATGACATGTTATGAGATGGATATGCTTTTTATTTTTCTTGTTTCCCATATGATGATGTCATTCTCTATGATATGTAGATGATATGATATGCTTATGCAGGATGTATGTATGTTAATGTTTTGTGGATGCAGGGTGGATGCATGATGATTTTTTGGTTGATTTTCACGATACCATGTTAGTATGGAAAGAAGATAGAAGAATAAGATGAATATATCGACCATTGATTTTCAAATTGATTCCAAATTCCAATAAGTCCATGATCCATTGAGAATTTATTAGATTATTGTGATGAGATGGATTATTTTCTCATATCTTGGGATTGGGACTCTCCATCATTCCTTATATTTGATATAACACATAGACACGATGCATCATGGCATTGAAAACTAGTATGGTGTTGTATCTAGTGTGATGGACTTTGACTCTACAAATGGATAGGATAGTTCTTTTTCACACCTTGACATACAAAAACCTCATTCGAATGTAGTTTAGAAGTTTAGAATATTTTAGACCAAAGCATATGCAATACTCAACAATTTACTCTAAATGACCTCCCTACACACAATTAAGAAAGTATGTACCAAGATTATTTTACAAGAATATCCCACAAGCATAGAAAATGAAAGATAATGATCAATGCCCCATTCCTTTCTCTTTAAATCATTGAGACATCATTGAGAGGTCCTCAAAATTGTTCAAGAAGATAAATCATAAGAAAAGATAAAAAACAAACAGTCAATGTTATCTATATCTTTTTCCAACGTAACATAGCTAAGTTGATTTTTGATGTTGATGCCCATTGTAGGAAGGATTCATCATAGGACATGTTTATCGAGTGTTTTGACTAACACTGGGTATGTGATAGGTCACTGATACAAACACCACTAACTCATTTTCCTATGATCTAGACTTTAGATTTTGACATTTAAGTTCTCACTTTACATCTTGCGACACTTGTTTTTCTATTTGTTTTACCAATATTTCAAGATGACGATTGATTTATTAGGGATAAATGTTTGTTGTGTGTGAAAGTGAAATGGGATGGGTGGTTTTCAATTTTCTAGAATATTTCAATATTTTTGGTGTGTTGAAAATGTTTTGAGGCTGTTTCTGATCTTTTTTGAAATTTTATGAATGTTTTGGTTTTTTCAATTATTTGAGGTTGTTTAGGGTTTTATAAGTTTTCCACTATTTTGGGTTTTTCAATTTCCAAATTTTTTTTTGTTTGTCTAAGTTTTCAAATGTTTTGGGTTTCTTCAAGATCTTGACCAAGAACCTAACCTAAAAGACTATCCTAGGGGCCTCAGGGGCTTATGAAAGATGAGCCTTTCCTATGTTATACATGCAGAGACCACGTAATTTGACTGACTTTGACCAGTTTATTGATGAGATATGAGCACTTGATGGATTGTCAGTTTATTATGACATACTCCTAAGGGATTGACCTAGGGTGTCTCGGGGATAGATTAATGATGGCCTTGCCTACATTCAAGCTCAAAGACTTGTAGTTCAACAAGGTACATTTTTTATTTTGATTTTCTAACATTTTGACCTATTTTGGGATTTTTGATGTGTTTTTGGATGTTTTGGATTTTGACTTTAAAATTTTACGAATATTTTTGGCTTTTAGCTATATAGGATTTTGATCTTTTTGAATTTTCTAGATTTTACAAGTGTTTTTTGGATTTTGATGAGGTTTTTTGAATGTTTTATGAATTTTCAATGAGATTTCAAATAACCTTAAGATATACAAGAACTCAATCCGATGCATAATGCATTTCCCCTAATGTGATGTGATAGACTACCTCGATATAGGTAGGACAAACTGGCCCTAGGAATGTGCTAGGTAGTACTAAGGGAAATATGATACTTTACAATATCAAACTATGATACAAATGTGGATGGGTGATGGAATAAATAGGATGAATGATGTGATGCGATAGATGGATGTGAAGCATGATAAGCTAAAGAGCCAAAGATAGATGGAGGTACTTATTTACACAAGGCATTTGATTTCCAGGTTTTCACCAAGGTACTTTCCCAAAGTGCCACCAAAGTGGTTTTCACTAGAGGATGATTTTTTTCTTTACTATTTTCAATCTTTTTTCTTATTTTTTTGGATTTTAATGATTTAATGATTTTTTGTATTTTCAGATTTACACCCTTCAAACCTAGGAATAAAACTTTTTAAGATGTAGATTGTCAATTGGATCCTGCAAGGGTTCACTTTCATGCATTGATAATTGTTATGCTCCTGATCCATAGCTCGTTGTGACAACGAATGGGCTCAACCAATTAGACTCAAACTTTCCTTTACTATCCTGATTTGGAACATTTTTATGATTCTACTTCAAGGAAAGATCACCTACCTAGAAAGACCGACTCTTGATCTTCTTGTTGTAACTCCACTTCAGTTAGTTTTGGTAGGATTGCAAATTATTTAAGGCTTCAAGATGACGCTCATCTAGAAATTCTAATTCATTCAGCCGAGATACGCTATATTCTTCATCAATGATAAGATTTTTCAAAGACACTCATAGTGATGGAAGCTCAACCTCAATAGCTAGGATTGCTTCTAATCTATAGACCAAGGAGAAAGCGGTTGCACTTGTAGACATGCAAATATTGGCTCTATAATCCCATAGGGAGGGGTTAAACTGTAGATGCCAATCACAACCAACTTCATTCACCATTTTTTTAGGATCTTTAGAATGGTCTTGTTTGTAGCCTCATCTTGACCATTGCCTTGGGGGTAGTAGGGGGTAGAGAACCGATGTTGGATGTTAAATCGTTGGCATAGTTCTCTCACATCCTAATTTTTGAAGGGTGTTCTATTATTTGAGATAAGGGCTTGCGGAACGCCATAGCAACAAATAAGGTAATTCAAGATAAACTTGGAGATTTTCTTCCCCATTATATAAGCCATAGGAATGACTTCAACCCACTTAGTAAAGTACTCAGTGGTTGTGATGATTAATTTGTGGCCATTAGATGAGGTGGGAGTAATCTTTCCTATGAGGTCAAGCCACCACTGTGAGAAAGGACAAGGTGTGACCATTGGTTGTAACTCCTTAGATGGAGCATGGATAAGGTCTCCATATTGTTGACATTGGATACATTTCTACATATACTTATGAGATTTTCTCTCCATAGTTGACCAGTAATACCCCGTCCTCAATAGTTTCTTGGATAAGTTTATTCCACTAGAATGGGAACCACAAATTCCTTCATGTACTTTTGTTAAGGTGGTCAAGGATTCCTCTTGGTTTAGACATCATAGTAATCTCCCCTCAATTCTTCTACATTATAATGTATCACCTAAGATGAAAAATTGGGTTGCCTTTTTAACAAAGGTCTTCTTAAGGTTGGAGGTGATATCAGATGGGAGGGTGCCTCTACTAAGATAGGTGAATATATCATGATAGCATGGAGAACCAATACCAACTATTTCACACACAAATTTCGATTCAAGAATTTTGAAAGTTGGTATGAAAAGTTGTTCTACCAATAATTCACATTCAAGGACATTATGTGGCATGTCTAACAAAGACCCAATTGTCGCCATGGCATCTATTGCTCGATTGTTCACACAAGGTATATGCTCAAGGATTATATCAATAAAGAAGTCCTTAATACTTTCTACCATCTTCTTATAAGGAGTTATTTTATCATCCTTGGTTTGGTAGTCATCATTGACTTGGTTAACCATCAACTATGATTCCCCATATACTTTTAACTCTTACATGTTCCACTAGACTACTATTCTTAAACCTATTATTAGAGCTTCATACTCAACAATCTTGTTGGTACATGGAAATGATATTCGGTATGACTTTGGAATGCAGTCATCTTGAGGGGTGATAAAGAGAATACCCACCCTTAATCCATGTTGTGTGTATGATCCATTGAAGTACATTTTCCATTGATTTTCTCCATTAAGAAGGAACACTAATTCATTAGGAAACTTGGATATCAATAGATTCTCTGCATAAATGGGTGCTTCTGCTAGTTGGTCTATAATAACTTGTCCTTTGATAGCCTTGTTCTCAATGTACTCTATGTCAAATTCAGTCAAGATCATTACCCATTTGGCCATTCGCCCAGCGAGAGTCACTTTGGATAACAAATACTTTAATGGGCTGATCTTAGAAATAAGCTTGATTTGGTGTGAAAGTATGTAATGCCTAAATTTTTGTGAAACAAAGACCACTGCTAGGCATGCCTTCTCAATGGATGAGTAATTCATTTCATATCCTACCAAGGTCATGCTGATGTAATAGATATCCCTTTCCTTTCCCATTTCATCGTGTTGGGCTAGAAGAGCACCTAGTGTTGATGATGCCACTGAGATGTATAGGATCAATGGATTGCTTGGTATCGACACAATGAGAATTGGAGGTGATAATAGGGTAGTCCTTGATCTGCTAGAAGACTTTATCAATTTATCAGCCCACTTATATGTTATACCTTTATGGAGAAGATGTGAGAAAGGATGAATCTTGTCTGACAGTTGCACTATGAAACTTCTAATGGATTATAACCTTCCTTGTAGTCCTCTCATCTACTTCAATGTTTGTGGTGGCTCCATTTCTAAGATTTCTTTCACCTTTTCTGGATCAATTTCTATTTCTCTTTGTGACACTATGTAGCCAAGAAGCTTTCCTGATGTAACCCCAAAGACATATTTTTTTGGATTCAGTCTTACCTTATACTCTTGAAGCCTATCGAAGATGGGTCCTAATACCTCTATGTGCTCCTTTCTTGTTCTTGATTTGGCCAAAATATAATCCACATATTATTCAACTGCTTTATAGATCATATCATGAAAGATTAGGGCCATTTCCCTCTGATAGGTTGCTCTAGCATTTGTTAGCCCAAACAACATCATTTTCCAACAATATATTCCCTATGGACAAGTGAATACAGTTGTCTATTGATCCTCCTTGGTGATCATGATTTGGTTATAGCCTAAAAATCCATCCATGAGTGATAACATTTCATTTATTGTTAAATTGACAATGATGTCGATGTTGGGAAGAGGGAAATCATCCTTTGGACATGCTTTGTTCAAGTCCTTGAAATCTATGCATATTCTGATGCCCCCAGTGAGTTTCAAGATTGGTACCAAGTTGGAAACCCACTCAGGATAGTCAATTGGTCAGATAAATCCAATGTCAAGAATCTTCTATAACTCTAGTTTAACTAGTAATGCAATTTTAGGGTGCATCTTTCTCAATTTTTATTTTACTAGTTTGACTTCATGGTACACTGCTAAGTGATGTAGAACCACTTTTGGATCGAGCCCTGGAATATCTATGTATGACCATGCAAAATTTTCTCTTCTCTTTTAGAAATGCTACTATGTTTTTTTTTTCTTCATCTAACAATGATTCAGCATAAAAGGTTATCTTAGGTGCCTCTTCTATGCCTACATTTACTAGAGTAGCCTTCTCTGCTAGTACTGTTGAATTTTTTGGATGCATTACACTAAGGGGGAGATTGGATCCCTCATACTTGGGAACCTTAGAGAGGTTTTCACCTTCAGATGTGTCCTTTCTTTTTACTTTTTTGTGATCTAAAAGTGCCATAGTGTGGCTTTCATTCAAAGATCTGCATGTTATTCTCATGTCAATTTTATGACTGAGGCATTCAATCATCTCCCCATAGTACGCCTATGTGTCTAGCTCTATATGAAATCCTAATTTTTAATCCCCACATGGTAAGTTGTCATGAAGTCCCATGAATTCTAAGATTGCTTCATTATTTTTGAATATATCTAGAACTGGCGGTCCTCGTTGGACCTAGTCAATGAGTTGGGGATATACTAGGCTTAATTAAGTGGTTTTGTAATTTAGGGTGAAAGATTTTGTGGATATCATAAAGAGATTTATTCTCAAATAGATCAATGACGTCAAGGGGGAAGTCATCTAGGGTAGTGTCATGTGATGTTGGTAACCAAGAGGAAGCCTCAACCCATTTATTAGATGTACCCTTTCCAATAAGGGTAACCTTACTAGTAGTACATCCTAAGTGAAGATTCTTTAGACGTCTCTCAAGAATGATGGGTTTTAGAAAACCATTACCTTTTTGTCCTAGCTTTTCATTCTTATTATATCCCCATCCCATCATTAGCTATAAAACCTCATTATCATCTTCCATTGGAAGAATGAGCATGGGTAGGTTGTCCTGATAGAGAAATTTAGATGCAACTTCCTCACTGACATCCTCTTTGTTCAATTCCCCCCACTTGGTGAAGGTGGTAGATGCAAGTTTTAATGTTTCAGTCACTTTGTTGATAGGTGTGGGTTTTCCATGAGATTTGGGGGAAAGAGGTAACTCACCTAACACAAAAGTTTCCTTTGGATTATAATCTCCACAACCATTATCCTTGATAACTGCCTTGATATAAGGTATATTCTACACAATGGGTATTTCAAATTCCAAAGTGGTCAACAAATGAATAGGATGTAGGGCCTTCATCATTCTTAGGTATTTGGGGGATCTTGTAGAACTTAGCCTCAAGGTTCTTACAATAGTAGAAAGGCTCAAAATCTCCATGGATAGTAACTTCTTTATCCTCAAAAGGAAACTTGACACATTGGTGATAGCTGGAAGTTATAGCTTGCATGCAATGAATCCATGGTTGAACATACAATATGTTGTAGGGGAGATCAATATTTAGCACTTGGAATGTGATTTCAGCAATGACAGGTAACACTTAGATAGGTAGCTTGATGATGGCTTGCGAAATTTGTTATTGATCATCATATGCCCTTATGGTGGTACTCTTTGTCTTTTCAATAGCATCCTCTAAATAACCCAAGTTCTTGACCAATTGAAGGGTACAAATTTTTAGACCAGCACCTCCATCTACTAAGACGCTTTTAACCTTATTATTATGAACAATGACCTCAAGGTGTAAAGCACAATTATGTGATGGTTGCATTGGGAGATCTTGTTTTGAGAAGGTGAGAAGATGAGGGGTAGTGATATGCCCTACCATAGCTTGAAATTGTTTTGTATCAATATTCTCAGGGATGGAGGAAGTGGATAAAGCCTTTTCTAATATGTCCCTATGGGCGGGGGATATATTTAATAGTTATAGAATAGGGATCTATGTGGGGGTCTTCTTTAGCTGATCTAGGAGACTATAGTTGCTAGGGTTGGAAGTTGGAAATGTAGGTTGTGCCCTAGGTTGAGATGAAGCTCCTTGGATTGTAACTTTTCCATGTCATGTGGTGAATCCACACTCCACACTAGGTCCTCGGATGGTGACGAAAATTACAACATTGTCACACGAGGTGACTAAATTGGAAGAGACATGTGCCACATTAGTGTAATTCTTTTGTTTTCTATTGTCATTTCCTTTATCATGATCTAGCATTGGATTCTTATCTATCTTGAGGTCTTGGTTACCTACTGGTACATCAATATTTATGTCTCCATTCTTGATGAGGTCTTGGATATCATTCTTTAGTTTCATATATTTTGGCATTTTATGTCCTTTGATCTTGTAAAATTCGGAAAGATCCTTTTCATTATACTAAGGTGGTTTATCTTCAGGTTCTTGATAGTTCTGAAAATTGGGGAGTGTAATCATGTTCGACTGTACCAATTTCTACATGA
The DNA here is from genome assembly GCA_007258455.2 of Sequoia sempervirens. Classification (NCBI taxonomy): domain Eukaryota; kingdom Viridiplantae; phylum Streptophyta; class Pinopsida; order Cupressales; family Cupressaceae; genus Sequoia; species Sequoia sempervirens. The sequence continues at coordinate 3,542 of VDFB02111447.1, read as the reverse complement.
TAGATTCAATAGGTTCCCCCAATGGTGTGTATTTTCATTTAGGGTAGTTATTCCTATTGGAGGGTCCTCTTTATTGTGTGTTGGTGTTATTGACTTGATTATTCTGTAGTGGGGATGTAGTTTGTTGTATTGTTGGTTGTGCATTGGTTGGTTGATTTATGTTTTTCCTAGGAGCACTTATGACTACTTTAGCATCAACAACACCATAATTTGTTAGGTTCTTGTTCTTAGCCCACACACGAGGCTTTTCGTTTGAACTAGTAGATTGGTGGTTGTATTTATACGCTTGTGTGTTTCCTTGTGAGATTAGGTCTCTCTCAATGTTGAGGTCCCTAGAGATAAGATTGTCATAAGTGGTAACACATTGCATATTTAATTGGAAGGATAGCTCCCCTTCAACATTAGTAATGATAATTCCTACCTGTTGTTCTTCAGGAAGTGGCCACTTGCTTTTACTAGCTCTTTTCCTCCACCTTTGTAAGAAGTTAGCAAAGGATTCTCCTTTATTTTTCTTGAGAGTGTACAACTCTTCTAATCTAACATCTATGTCAAGATTAAAGGAGAAATGGTCTATGAACCTCTCAATTATTTCTTGGAATGTTTTGATACCTGGAGGTAATTGTGAGAACCAATCAATTGTTGGGCCCACCAAACTGCATGGGAAGAGGCTCATCAAGTAGGAATCTATTTTAGGCCATCTCCATACACATGACATGGAATTATTTGATTTGATCCATGGGATTTCCCCTCCCTTTGTATTTATCAAACTTAGGGACCTCAAAACTAGGTGGGAAAGGTACCATGGTGATGTTTCTATCGAGTGGGTATGGGCACAAGTTTTTTTGTCTATGAAGCTTCTTTCTTTTTTCCATTTCAATGTCCTAGATCTGTTGCATGAGTGCTTTGAGCTGCAAACACATATCATCTTACAAATTTGGTGGAGGAGCATATGTTGTGTATGGTGGGATGGCAGCTGAATTGTAAGTGGGAATTTGATATGATGAGGTGTTTTATGGTGTGTAGGGTGGAGTTTGATATTGCAAAGGTAATGGTGGTAGAGGTGTATATGCTCCTACTGTATTTGGATTGATGAAGTTTTGTTGGGAATTATAGTATAAACCTTATTGTTGTTGTTGTGCTAGCACTTGTTATTGTCGGGTGTATTGTTGTGCTAGCAATGCTTGTTGTTGATGTGTGACTAAGGATTTTTGTTGAGCTTCTTGTTGTTGTTGTGTGATTAAGGCTTGTTGTTGATTTTGTTTTTGTTCTTGTTGTTGAGATTTTTGTTGTTGCAAAGCTTGTACTTGGGCTTGTTGTTATTGCAACACTTTTTGATAAGCCTATTGTTGTTGCAACACTTGTTGATAAGCCTATTGTGCTTGTTGCAAAGCTAGAGCATGAGCTTGTTCCACTTGCAAGGTAGAGAATTTTTGTTGTTGGTACATGTGAGATGGGTTTTGGTTGATCATTGTGTGAGTGAATGGTGGGTTGCTTTGTGCTACCAAATGTTCCTTATAAGATTATTGACTATGAGGGAGGAATGTAGGTTTGGGACCCCATTTGATTTTGCATGATTTGGGGGACCAATGATAAAGATGATGATAGTGTCATTTGGTATTATGATGTCAATGGTACATTCTGACCTTGAATCAATTGATTAGAAGGGTTCCCTTGACTGATGTGTTCAAGGTTCCCTTTTTCTATTTGATGTGGGACCAAGGCATTACCTTGGTTGATGGATTTTGTGATCAATGTGTTGCTTTGATTTAGAATGATGATGGATGGGTTTGATGTGGATGGTGGACTGACTTTAGTGGTTTGGGTAACCACTTGTTTTGATGTTTCAATGGGGTTGTTGGAACTACTTGTTAAGGGTTTCCATTGCATGAGGGTGTTAATGTGCCCTTGCTTTCCTAGTAGATGCACTTGGTCCACATTACCTTGTGTAGTGTTGGGCACACTTTGGCTATTTGTGATGATGGATGAAGATGGTTGCACTCAAAATTTTGAGGTCATCATGGTGTTATGGAATGTCATGGGTTTGTGTGGATGTAGAGGGTGTTTTAGAATGGTGGTGGAAGAATGAGATGGGACCCCAATTGTTGGTTTCCAAGTTGTGTCTTGGGAAAGATTAGTGTTTTGGGCACCCAAAAGTGTGTTTCCTCCTAAAGGGAGAGTGTGACCAAGATCTGTGGAAATCCTAGTTGCAAGACTAGGAGTTAATGTTTGACTTGGCCCAAGGGATGGAGTTGGTTGATTCATAGATTGGGTTAACCCTTGTGTCAAGTTTTATGTGAGATAAGTTGAAGCCACATTTTCTAAGGTTTGATGATCTTGTTTATACTCAATGAGTTATTCCTTAGTGAGCTCAAGTGGGTTGTTTGTGATATCTTCTACTGCATATGGTCGTAAAGTAGCTTATGGTTGTTGTGAGGGGTTAGAATGGATCCTTGGATCAAATTCTTCTAGGTTAGTATCACTTGTGGCGGATGTGACTTTGGTTTGTTCCATGATTTTGTTAGCTCTCAAACGCAGAGTGATAGTCTCAAGAGGTTTCAACTTACACCGGTAATAGACAAGATTGAAAGAGTTCAACCTTCATCGCTTCAGGTGTTGCAAGACTTGGGTGGGTGTACCTCTCTGAATGGTGCAGACTTAATTTGTGATCATCTTCTTAAAGCAATTTGTTCACAATGGCAATGGGAGGTGAACAAATGAAATCCAACTTGAAAATAGTAACAATATTCTGATATGAATCCTAAAATGAATGCTTGACTAATAGATGTAAAGAAAACTGAATAAGTTCAAATAATGAAGTGCAGAGACTAGTGCCTTGTTGGGTATGCAGAGTCAAATGAGATCAAGATTAGCAACACTTCTCTGAGAAAATTCAAGTTATTTGGCATAGATTATGCTTACAACTGGTATAAACATGCAAAAATATGATTACTAAGCTCTACTTGAATAATCCAATTGAACCTCTCTGATTACTGTGATTAACTAAAAGGATTTAGTCTTTACTTGCAAGAACCAATTAATTGATCACACAAGTACATCAAATGTGCACTGATAAACCTAATACAAACTTGTCATATCAATTTAAAGAATCGCAGAATCATCTTGAGACAACTTAGCAATTCTCTTATTAAATTCAATAGGTAATTGATACCAGACATGTGTAGCAACATCAATTGACATTCATAAATACCTCCATTTTAGAACATGCATCATAGCCTCTGATTTGATAAATTTATTGTTCTATATCCATACAGTTTTCCTACTACATCAAATAACTGATAACTGATCCCCTATTACAACTACAAAGATGCTTCATTTTAAGCATTTGAAGTTGAAAATATCATATTGAGATCACATGTTGACCCAGCACAAAATTCGGGCTCCAATCGAGCTGGAAAGCAATGGTCATCCAAGCAGATACATGTCGGCCTTGATGTTGAAAATTCTGTTATTCACCAGTGTATAGCCAGCAAGACAACATGGAAGGTATGCTGAAGGCAAAATAACGTCAATCGTTAATCATC
>VDFB02111446.1:0-50065 GCA_007258455.2 Sequoia sempervirens | reverse complement strand
GTGTAGAATGTTTTTTCATTTGTTGCAGAAATGTGAAAAGGCATACGTTAGTTTTGCAGAGACTTATTATGTGGATGTAGAAGACATCACATAGGTTTGTGTGAAGCTGAAAACTGAACAGAAAGAGGGCATTCAAGAGTACTTGCAGAGACAGTTAATGGTTGAAGACTAGAAGTTGTTTGAAGGCAGCAAAATCTTTAAAGTCTTCATATGCGCAAAAGTCTATATGAGTTACAAAATCTCATTTGTAACATGATACTGAAATTGTAATTAGACATTTCTTATTTTGAAATCATCTGAGTGTGTGCTTAGATTAGGGGTAGAAGCTCCTTTGAGTTGGTGCTCATAAACTGGGAATTGGTGTTTCCTTGGGTTGGTACCCATACATTGTAACCGAAGAGTCTTTCATTGTGAGGCTGGATTGGAGTAGTAGGCTCCAACAACTATTCTCACCAAGGTCTTTTCCCATCTTGGGTTTTTCCTCGTACATCTTGTCTTGTGGGATGCATTTTGTGTGTGTGGCTTAGTTACCTTCCTTTGCTTTTGGTTTATGCTTTTAAAGTTCATTATCACATTGCTTAGAAAGTTAAAATTTGTAGTCCACTAATTCACCCCCCCTCTCAGTGGTCTTTGTGTTCCTTCATTATATTATTTCCCAGATTGTTGACAGAACAAAACATTATGATTGGCGAGCATTGGTCAGTGATAGTCTCCACCGTTAGATGATAGAGTTCTTCAAGGGCCATGAATTCCACATGATATCCTACCTCATATATCTAATGGCCTTTCAAGGAAAGTTTAGAGGTTTGAATGTTGTTGGAACTTTGGGTGTTCAACATGTATATGATCATTACCCACAGTTAGAGTTTTTCAGAATCTGAGCGGCGTTAGAAGTGGGTGAATGATCTATTTCTAATGCATATGGTGTGAGATCTTGATAATGAGTTGCATATACTGATCTCAGTAGATCCGAAATTGGCAATGGCGGAGTGGGCTGATTGGTTTATCCAATTCCCCACGTTCTTGTACATAAGAGTATATGGCTTCTCAGGTGATCCAGTCATGCTTCCTAGATATCCAATGGATGAGGTTGTGTTCATGGAATTTCTAAGGCAAGTACACGTAGTGCACACATTTTCGCATAATAGACGCAAGCCTGCATTTAGTTTCCCATTGGAGATGAGCATATATAGATGTAGATCAGCAACAGATGCTAAGTTGATGAGCGATGAAATGTCAAAGTTTGGTCTCAAGCTTTTCAAGGAGAGTCGTTCATATGATCCTCATGGTGTCTTCACAGCTCGTATTAGTTAGAATCATGCACATGTGCCTATAGTTGAAGATTTTTGGGTTAATTGTGTAGATGAGTTCGAAGTGCGCAAGCACAACTACTCCAGACATACTCTTCGTCAGATGGCTGATTTCTTATCAGAAGATGTGGAAGGTCTTTTAGATGATGATGGGGAAGTTCTACTTCCCATGTATGCCCGAGATCAAGTCAAGCATCGTCACTTTCACAAGTTAATGAGTACGCCAAAGAGGGCACTTCAATAGAGGAAAGAACAAGCTGAGTTATCAAGAACAACAAGATATTCCTGAACAGTAAGAAGACACAAAAGGTAGCTATTCCAGTTGTAGAGCCGCCAATAGTTCAGTCATCTCTACCTTCTTCTTGTAAATAAAAACCGAGAGCGAAAGCTATGAACAATCCTCCAGAAGATACAAAGATTAGTAGGATGACGAAGAGCTTAAAAGAAAAGGTGAATCAACATGAACAGCCAACAGATGCACCAGAAGTTCTAGTTGAGTTAGCACTGCAAGTTGAAGCCTTGCCTTTATCTCCTATTCTTCTGCTGTTGTCGAAGCCTTCTCCTATTCATATAGATTTTGAAGGTGATTCAGTAGTTCGCAACGTCTCAACACCTATTGATCCATCAGGAGTTGCTGGAGCTAGAACCAATCCTCCTAGAGAAGTGAGTAGAGACTCCTCATCTTGGCTTGAGACCTTGCTGGGTAGGAAAAGGAGGAAGCCTTGTCAGTTGAACTTTGTAGAACTTGATAGCATGTTTCGAGACTCAATAGAGAAGAACCTTAAGAAGCAAGTTCACATGGAGAAGAATTTTGAAGGCAAGATTATCCTTGAGTTTTCCACACCTCTGAAGGACAAGAATGTTGAGAAGGTTGAGAAGGTTGACTTGAAGGTTGTCAAGGCCAATCTTGGAAGAAGCACCCAACATATGAATCTGAATCTCTTTGAGGTTGCATCTGATAATCTGAAGGAATGAGTGCTCAAGGATGGAGAAGATAAGGCAGCCCTCAAGGTGGAAGTTCAACAACTGCGGCAATATATTTCCAATCTCCTTCATGGTACTTCATGGGCCACCTTGTTGCTTCCACAAATTCTGGAATCACCCACAGATCAACATCAGCTGAGTCAGCTGGTCATATACGAAAAACATATGAGAGATTGGATAGAAGAATTCATCACTAGGGGCAGATTTATACTTGCCGCGATGTACCAATGGAGGTATAACACCCATGATATTTGCTCAGGGATTCAGGAGTTTGAGCAAAATATAGCAGAAAGGAAACCAATAGATGAGATCGTCATTTCTGACTTGAGGACGGCTTATGATTCAGTCATTACAAAAGAAAATAAGAAGGTTTTTGCTTGGAGAGTACAACACCTTTTCAAAGTAGAAACCTATGAAGCAATATCTGTAGAATTGGCTGGATATAGACAAAAGGTTGCTAATCCTCTCATGCTCGTAAGCACGTTTGTGTCATAGATCCCTTGTCAATATCGACATGAAGATGGCACTTACTTTGATCTCAATGAAGTACAAACGGAGTTTCAGAAGCTTGTCTGTGGTAGTTTTAATGGTGATCATGTTGCCTGCAAGTTGAAACATGTTGCCGCAATGTCAGCAAAATTTGATAAACCAGCTTAAGAGATAAGAGATTTTCTAGGTTTGATCGCAGATGGTGAGGAGATGCTCGAAAAACAGTATACTGTTTTGGATGGTATCAGTGTTCTTGATGAAGAGGCAGTTAACAACTTTTTGGAGGATATGATTTCCCAAGTTATCAGTAAGTGAACCACCAGTTCGAGCATGCAAAGATTTCCAGTAATAGAACTCAAGTAAAGGCAGGAATTAACTTGATGCCTTTTCCAAGTTAAACTTGTTGTTCTCATTCGTGCTTATCTATTCTTTGGAAATATCAGATGTATAGTTGGAGCTTTTCTTGTGGTTAAATCAATTAATTGATGTTTGTACTCCAGTTAACTATTCGTTATCTTTTGTTTAGTCTTAGAAATAAAGCTTTCATGTTGGTAAGACTAGTTGTTAAAAACAAGGAGATTTTATGGTTCCCTACTCCCTGTTTGTGTATAAATAAGGACAGCCTTGCCCATTTAGTTTTAATCGTTGTTGTGATAAGAAATTGATGAGCCTATTTTGCCTGCAACTTTGTTATTCAGTGTCTGTTCACTTTTGTTTCGAGTGTAATCTGGTTTGATCACATATTGTAACCCTATTTTTCTATAATCTGCTGTCCTAGAAGTGTATTTGCTGTTATAAGATTGAGGAAGGAAATCTCATGCCTATGTTGCTTTGATATACTGTCTCAATCTATTTCAGTACTTTGTGTTATGTTTTGCTTTTTTAATGTTTATTTTGGCTTACATCAAATAAGTACAATGAGTCTTCAGGTGTTGTTCTGGAAGCGAGTTTATTTAAGCTTTTGTGTCAAATCAATCATTCCTTGTTTACTTCTAATTCTCAGGCTCTGAATTTGCTTGAGCTTTTAGAGGTGTTATTAGAATAGGCTTAGTTGTAGTTTGAAGTTACGGAACTAGAGAAAACCTCAGTTGCAACGCAAAGTGTATTGTAACCTTGTGCTCTCAGCTGAGAAATAAAAAGATTAGCAGTAGTTAAGTATTTCTTTTTGAGCATAATCAGCGAAGAGGGAGCTTCCCCTCCTAATTTGAAGATCAGTGGAACTGTGCATAGCTGTCCGTTTCTAATCCGCATTCTAGAGGTGCGAATTGAAAGACCAACAGTTTTCTGGTGCCCACCGTGGGGCACGAGGCATAAAACATCAAGAAAGCTTATGCTTTATGGCACATGACTGACCATCTGGCGTCCTACTACTCCTATTCAACAACCAAATCTTATTGCTTCTATTTTACAACAAAATCTTATGTGAGTTGAAGGCGAGCAAATGGACATCATTAGTAGGATGATGAGTTTCGTGTTTGAGAAAAAGGAAGCATTTGCTCAGTGGAGAAATGCGGCTACTATTCTCTACGAAGAAGAGTGAAAAGCTAATCTTGCAGCCGGAAAACCAGTCTTACCACCTCTTTCCTCAGAATAAATTATCCTAGCTTATAGGGTTTATACAAGGAGGAGAAGCGCTACTGCAGATCCATCCTTTCAAGAAACGGAAATTGGAGAAGCATCCAACAAAGTTCCTGAGAGCAAAGAAGAACTGGAAGAACCTATGATCTAGCGAAAAGCAATGGGTGAGAACAATGATAATGGCAATAACCATGCTAATAATAATCATAGATGCCTGCCCCCATTACCTTGGGGTAATAACATTGGACCGTTGGCTTTAGAGGGACATCATGAGTTACCTAAAGGGTGAAGTAAGCACTTTGCCCGATTTCACGGCGACGTGACTCAAAACTTGGATGAACATATTTCTGCATTCACATCGACTTGCGCTGTTCTACATGTATCACATGAAGACATTGTTATGGATCTTGTCGTAGAGACTCTTGTGGGAAATGCTCCTGACTGGTTCAATTCTCTGGAGCCGGGCATTATTACAAGTTGGGAAACTATGAGTGAGAAATTCTTGGCGAGATTCAAGCCCGCTGAAGATAGTCACCGGTTGTTTGCCCAACTCTCAAATTCAATGATGGAACTCAATGAACCTATGAGGGAATTTGTAGCAAGGTTTAACCGCCTGGTCGCACGTCTTTCTCATGCACTCAATCCATCACCAGAGATTTTGTTGAGTAGTTTCATAACGCTCTTCCATCTGAGATATCCTTTTTCCTAAGATCAGCTAATGAAATAGAATTTATAATTACACATGAAAATGCCATCGGGATTGAGGATAACATGATTACTTCCGGGAAAATGAAGACTGATTCTCTCAAGCCTCTAGTTTAGAGTTCTGCGGTTCCACTACTATAGAAGGTAGCTAATGAGGTGACTATCCTCAAAAGTCACTCGTCTACTCAGGGGCAGCTTGCACTGCCCACACCACCACCACCACAATATCAACAACAATATCAACCTCAACAACCGTACCAACCAAAGAGAAATAACTTTCAGCCTTTCAATAATTACAGGCCACGGTTGCCAACACCTCCACCAAGACAAATAGTTGAGGCTAAGAAATCTACAGTATTTTTATTCTTTGCATGAGACCAATGAACATATTGGTTCCACATGTCTTTAAAATTTAAGAATGAATCAAATCATGGGATACATTGAAGCTGGATCTAGTTCTAGTTTTGTACCTACACCAAGTTTGAATGATATCTTAGCAAAGATGGACAACTTCGATGGCGACTCTTCTACGAGATACTTAGCGAACCCGTTATTAAAGAAGAAGATTTCCGTCAATACTCTCTTGCGGTAAATCATGATAATTTTTCAACAACTGTGTTTACACGTGCTTAGTATTTTAAGGCAGAAAAAGAAGAAGAGAGACTGAATCAAAGGAAAAGGGTAAAGAGGTGGCTTCCACTTCTAATCCTAAGCCTTCACACGAGAATGCTAAAGCGGTTGCTCAAGACTAGTCTTTAGCAAATTTTGACATTGTAGACTCCATGATGAAGACAAAGGTGCAAATTTCTTAGCTAGAGTATCTTCAGGACCATCCAGAACAGCTAGATCGAATTCTGAAGTTTCTAAAGAAGGAGGCTGTCATTTAGCCTACATTGCTCGAATCATTTGTGCCAGCGGAAGAGAATCCTAAACCCTTCTATATATCTTTCTATATAAGAGGATTCAAATCGAGCAATTGCATCATAGATTCAAGAGCCTTAGACAATGTCATGCCTCTACAACTAATGAATGCATTGGGACTTTCGTGCACTAAGACATAGGACAAGTGTTATTCGCTTGAGTCTAAGTCAGTACCGTTGGTCGGTCAATTGAAGGACGCTCAAGTAAGGTTGGCAGCTTGTTCGGTGAAGAAAATAATGATGACCATTCTAGTAGTTGACATTTCAACTAGCTACGGGATGTTGCTAAGTAGAAGCTTCTGCAAAGATCTTGGAGGATAGATTCAATTGGATTGGTCATTCGCAACAATTCCATTGAAGAAAGGTAGTTGCAAGTTGGAGCCAGAGGCCAAATCTCAATTTACGGTGGTGAAATCCCAAGATCCTCAAGCACAAGTGCTATATCAAGAAACGGGTCCTGGTACTTATCTTATGTTGTCAAAAATAACTGAAGAAAGGTAGGATGTGTGTTCTACAAACAAGTCAACAGAAGATCCAAAGATGTGGACTATGCAGTTTGATGGGAATTGCTCAACAACAGGTTCAGGAGTGGGAGTTTTGATAATCTCTCCCAAAGATCATTTGTATCCATTTGTGTACCGCTTGCAATTTGAACGCACAAATAATCCGGTGGAATACAAGGCGCTTTTACTAGGTCTCAAGAATGGAAGAGATATGGGTATCAAACTACTCAGAGTTGAAGGTGACATAGAGCTGATCATGAAACAGATCAAGGATCAATTTCAAGTAAGAAAAGATCGCCTTCGACATTATAGAGAAATGGTGTGGAATGCAATCAACTGGTTTCAAGCATTCGGCATCAAATTCATTCCTCGTGTAAACAATAGTAGAGTAGATGCCCTTGCGGTATCAGTTGCTCTTTTCATGCCACATTTTGATTTTCGTCAGAATGCATTTGCTATTGAGTTCATATGCAGGTCAGCTGTCCTCAACAACTGCAACAACCGGTAAGTCTTCAATGACGATGATCGTAATGTCCCCTTCTCATCAGTGATCGTTTCACTCATCGGCCTATTCCGGAAGCTCGTAGGCTCGTTTGATGGAAAATTAGGGTTTCCATGTTCTGAAGTTCTTTGGCTTTTCAGGGAATTTACTATTTATAGTAAATTCTATTTTTGGCAGTATGCAGTTATCAATCTTCGGGTCTTCATTTTCCAGTAGAGCAATTATTTGAGTTTGAGTTTTGGTTCCAAAATGCTTTATTTTGGTGAATTTCATAAATAAAGGCATTAATGTTATAATTTGCAGTTGACCCCCCCTTGGCCTAGGAGAACAACTTTAAGTTGTGTTTTAAAGTGGGACCCCTTCATAAAGTTGATTTAATTATTAATGAAGTCATATGCCTTGGGAAATAAGTGGACGCCTTTTTGAAGAAATTATTTAAAAATAAAGTTTTTATGTTGCCTTGTTGAGTGGATGCCACCCTTGAGAAATTATTTGTTTGTTGGAAATTTGAAGAGACATGTGACTTTTGGCGTCCTTCCTTGGGAAATTGAATAGTCTTCCACTCTTCTATAAAATGTATGCTTTGCTCCAGCTTTGGTATCCATGAAAATTATGCTAAAGTTATGCTGTCGGAATGACAATTGATATTTTGCTTCGAGGATGTCTACCTCCTAGCCTTTCGTCCAATTTCGTGTTTGCAAGATAACACCTAGTTGGCTGCATTGCTGCTTCTCAATATCAGACTAGCAGATTGAGCCCATTTGTTGAAGAATTCTGGAGTTTTTTGTCAATTTTGGTTTGCTGGTTCATCTATAGCTGAAGGTGAATTCTATTCATAGCTTTATTTTTAGTCTGATTTTGGTTGTGGGTATTTCACCATTGGATTTGCTGATCTTGGGCGACTCATCATGCTAAGTTTCAGATTTTATAATTGAGAGTTTGATTTTTAAACGAAAATCGCCCCTTCAAGGAGGGTCATACCTTTTCAAGAGTGCATTGGAAAGCGTGCTCAATTCTCAGAGAGTCTTTGTTGCTGTTTCTTCATTCTAACTTGGTCGCCTACCTTCCAGTTGTTCATTGCATTTGATATCATTCAAAACGGAGGTAATTTGAGGATGTTATGATCATTTTATTGATTTTACAGTTTGCTGATCAAGAATTCCAGAACTCAGATTTTTACATCAGATTGTAATAGTTTTCTGTTTTGGGCTATTACTTCTATTTTGGAGTGTTAAATCATTGTGATAATTCATTCTCCTCTTCTTAGCTTCATTTCTATCATTGTAATACTTGTATTTGCAGGTTCTTGAATTGTAAGGTTGTGGTTTAGTAGTACTAATCCAACTAGTATGATTGCTGCAATTACTTGTTTAATTTCATGTTAATTACCCGTGGATGGTTTACTGCCAGTGTGGAAGAACGTACATTTGATATATCTTTGTACCCACTTTTTAGTGGTGAATCCCCACTCTCCAATGGATGCCCACCGCAACGGATGAATTAGATAGTTGTATTTTTCCATGGCTGATTATCCGCTTGTTGTTCAATTTTTAATTAATCACTCCGTCATATGTTAGCACATCGCCCTCGGTGGGATCTTGAGTGCACATTCTTGACGTTGAGTTGTTCCATTTCAAGTACTATTCTTTAGTTTCTCCGCCATATGACAACACCTATCCTTTCTTGGGATCGTGTGTGCATTCTTGGCGTTGAGTTTCTTTCAAGCTTGGATTTTAGTTTGATGCTAACATTAATCCAGTTGGCCAAGTGCTAGTTTGTGTTGTGCAATTCAACGAAAAAATTGGTTAGCATATTTCATGATCGTATTGAAGAATTTCTTGGCATGGAAGATAATTTTAAAGGACTATTCTTTGAAGATAGTTTGTCTACTTTTAGAGAATCAATAATAGAAGATTCTGAAACGATAGATTTAGGTATTATCCAATTGAAAGGTAATCGGATCCCTGAGGTTCTAGTGTCCTTAGAGAACATATTTGACAGGCATGACAGATACGTCCAAGATCAAAGGAACTTAGGTGATAAGACCTCTGCTGAACATTATAAGTAAACATTGGTCTTGAAGATAAGCCTTGTCTTGTTAATTTGGGCAAGTGTTGTACTACAAAAGAAAGTGAGAGGTTCATCTCTTTGTTCAAACAATATCGAGATGTTTTTGCCTGGCCATACGAAGATTTGAAGGTCTTCACACCCAGAGAATTGTCTCATACAATTCCCCTGATACTTGATGCCAAGCCCTTTAGGCAGAAGCAACGATACTAATCTGTGAATTTAAGATACAATCTATGCAACAATTCGGAAGATGGTTGCGAAGATCATTTTTCCAATTAATCATTCCACTTGGGTGCGAACATAGGTCCTGTGCATAAGAAGAATGGAGAAATCAAAATTTGTGTAGATTTCAAAACTTAAACCAATCATCCCTCAAGGATAACTATCCCTTGCCAATCATGGAACATACCTTGCAGACGGTCACTGATTCGGAAATGCTGTCACTACTTGACGGTTTTTCTGGGTACAATCAAATTGCAGTGGCAGAAGAAGATTAGTTCAAGATGGCATTCACTACCGTGTGGGGTACGTTTGCCTATGAAAGGATGCCCTTTGACCTTATCAACGCCGGTGCTACATTTCAGAGAGCCATGGATTTGGCATGTGGAGATTTGAAGAACAAAGTAATTTTTCTTCATGGATTCTCAAAGAAGCGGGGAGATCATTTTTCACACTTAGTGAAAGTGTTTTAAAGATGCAGGTATCATAAGATTTCCTTGAATCCTAAAAAATCCGTCTTTGCGGTGACGGAGGTTAAGCTGCTTTGTCACATCGTCTCCAAGGAAGGAACTTGAATTGACCCTAGTTGCGTTGATTCCATCAAAAGCCTGTCTCTTGCAACATGCAAAACTGGGGTACACTATTTCGGTAAAGTGAATTTCATACGAAGGTTTGTGCCAGACTTCTCAGAGCTGAGAAAAGATATATCCTCTATGATGAAGAAAATGTCCGCTTTCAAATAGACAGAAGGGAAGAAGGTGTGTCGAGATAAAAGAAGCTATTGCACAGGCACTGGTGCTAGTTCGTCCTGAATTTGATAAGGAGTTTATGCTTTATTGTTACACGTCGGAACACACTATTTCTGCCATATTGACACAAAAATTTAATGAAGAAACTAAGTCTCCAATTGCTTTCATGAGCAGCAGTTTCAAAGATAGTGAGTCTTGGTATTCTCAGATTGAGAAGAACACATATGCAGTTGTTAGAGCTGTGAGGAATTTCAGATTTTATATATTGAACTCCCACACAACAGTATATGTCACCTGTCTGGCGGTCAAAAGTGTGTTAACTCAACAAGAGATGGGCACAAAGAGAGGTAACTGGATTGCAAAAGTTCAAGAGTATGATTTGGAGATCAAACCAACCAAACTCGTTCATGGGAGAGGTCTTTGTCAGTTGATAGTAGAGGATGGGAGGAGGCAGGTGAACCCAAACCTAAAATTAAAGAGGATCTTCCTATGGTCCTATGAGTTGATTTTGCGGATGAATGGTATGCTGGTATATGGTACTTTTTGACTTATGGTGAATGTCCAAATCACATGGACAAACAACAGAAGAGAACATTGAAGTTGAAAGCACAAAATTATGTGCTTATGAATAACGTTATATACAAGCGAGGGCTCAATGGAACATTTTTGTTGTGCGTCAACATGGACCAACGATGACATTTGTTGGAAGCATTTCATAGTGAGGCATGCGGTGGCCACTTTTCATCAATGGTTACAACATTTAATATGTTGGGAGCACAGTTTTTCTGGTTGACTATGTTTCGCGACTCATATGATTGGGTGCATAGATGTCAGACGTGTCAGCAGTTTATTGGCAGCCATTCCACTCAAGCTAGTCATCATTGATGCTCCATTTTAGCAATGGGGTTTAGACTTTGTAGGTCCTATCAAACTGCGTTCCAGTAAGGGGCATGTTTATGTCCTTACAACTACAAATTATTTCACGAAGTGGGTTGAGGCTATTCCAACCAAGCGAGCTAACTTGGAAGTTGTGTGTGACTTTTTAAAAGAGAATATTATTTCACGCTTCGGGGTACTGTGCAAAATTGTAACAGACAATGCAACAAGTTGCTCATCTGAGGAGCTATTGGAATTTTGTTTTGATCTCATCAAATTATTACCCTCAGGGTAATGGACAAGCCGAGTCATCAAATAAGAACATTTTTACAATCATACGCAAGTTAGTTGATTCCAATCAACGAGCTTGGCACAAAAAACTCTAACGCTCTCTGGGCTGACACAATTACTTCCAAGAGAGCCTTTGGTACTTCACCCTTTATCATCATGTACGGTATGGAGGCTATGTTACCTATTACATTGGAGTTGTCCGCTTTGTAGCTGGCATCTGCAGTGGAAGATTGTGGGTTCAAAGATCCAATTGAGAAGCACGTCTTGTACTTGATAAAGCTATAGGAAGAAAGGGTGGAGGTTGTTGATAGAATCACTCAGCATCAAGAGTGAGTGAAGAAAATTTTTGATAAGAAGGCTCATCAATGAGACTTAGAGATCAGAGATGAACTCTTGTTATGGGACAAGAGACATGAACCCAAGGGAATGCATGGAAAATTTGAATCCTTGTGGCTAGGGCCATTCAATATCCACGAGTTCACAGGGGAGAATTCCCACATTCTCTCGCACTTAGATGGAAGGCTCTTCCTGTTGCCATACAGTGGGCAGTATCTAAAGCACTTCATTCCTTCGGGGATGGAGTGATTTTTCTTTCTAGTTTTTCAGTTTTTGTAATGTGTTTCCCCTTTTCGTAATGTTTGCGTTATGTCGTGATGTGTTTCCCCGTTCTGTGAAGTTTTTGTCGTGTTTAAGGTGATTGGGTAGTCTTGTTTTAGGTGATTTTAGGGAAGTTCCAACTAATAGGTGATTAGGAAGTAATCCCAACTCTATTGCCCAACTAATAAAACACTGGTCTATGCTTGAAAGTCCAGAGATTCTTGGTTCTGCTATGCCGTAAGTATTCGACATGGTCCCTAAATAGAGCCAATTATAATGCCCAAAATTTAAATTTTTGCTTCATTAAGGCATTTTGTAAAAGTGGTACAAGTCTCGTAAAAAATGTCGAAAAAAGAAAATTTTCCATTTTTAGAAATTTCTAAAAATAGACTTGATTTGGGGTGTTCTGGGTTTCTTATCAAATGGATGTTGGCAAAATTTTCTAAAACTAGAAATTTCCATTTTTAGAAATGTCAAAAAATAGAATCTTTGATTGAAGGGCTCAAACTGATTTTGATTGGTTTAAAATACTTCTTGATTAGGCTAGTCTAATAAAAATTGTCAAAAGGTCAGTTTTTCTCTCATGGGCCTATTTCGCTCTTTTTAGAAGAAAAATGAGGACCTCCGAGGTCGTGAATGGAGGAAAGTCAACTGCCAGGTGTCAGTTTCAGAGTCTCAAATGCTGCACAGATTGATCAACGACGAGAGGTGTACGAGAAATGGTGAAAGGAGGGAAGTCTAAAAATAGCAAAATCTGTGAAAAATATTCTAACACTGGAAAAGAAAGGCGCCTTATTTCAAGGGAGGCGCTTGGTAGTCAATGCCTTAGCCATTTTTAAACTTCTGTAGATCGTGCATGCACAACTGTGAACGTAGGTCGTAGTCGACGAAGGTGGTGAACGAAAAACAAGGAGAAATTGAAAATCTTGAAAAATAAACTAACAAGGAGAAATTGAAAATCTTGAAAAATAAACTAAGTCTGGGGAAAAAGGGTGCCTCATTTAAGGCAAGGCACATAGGGTTTCATGCCTTAGAATTTTTTTGTGTTTTTCAGAAAACGTGCAATTTGGTCCTTCAACCCAATTCGGATCTAGTCAAATGTAGTCAAAATCAATTTTTAGGGTTGGGTAAAAGGAGGAGATCATCAGATATGTTCAGGCTCTTCAATGAATCCATCATCCAGTTTAGAGGATTTGTTAGACATTGGGAATTACAGATTAAATAGAGGCATTTCACGCAAAACGAAGAAAATCAAGAAAAAGTTGAAAATCTCAAAAAATATTCTAACTCTAGCAAAGCCAGGTGCCTTTTCTCAAGGAGGGTGGCATTTTTCCTATGCCTTAGAAACTTTTGCGTTTGTTCAAAATTTGTGAAAATGCCTTCGTCAACCCGGTTCCAAATCTTGGAAAATCAGTTGGATGTAGTGTTTGAGGCTGGCAGAGGGTATCATTCAACTTAGATTCGATTAGGCTTGTCAGATTGATTGACCTTTAGTCTCGTTATTCATAGGTTGGCGAAAGATGATAATCTCTATTTGGCATTGTCAAGTGATAATCTCTATTTGACCACTGTTGACGTGACTCTTAGCTTCGTTATGATTACTTTGCTCATCCATGTCACAGGTCAAGCCGAGGCCAATAAATTCCAGCCTTGGATGTTTTATATCATTTCCCAGATTGTTAACAAAATAGAACACTATGACTGGCTAGCATTGTTC
The DNA here is from genome assembly GCA_007258455.2 of Sequoia sempervirens. NCBI lineage: Eukaryota > Viridiplantae > Streptophyta > Pinopsida > Cupressales > Cupressaceae > Sequoia > Sequoia sempervirens. The sequence goes on along the minus strand of VDFB02111446.1, from coordinate 36,555 downwards.
AGTGATAGTTTCTACCGTCAGATGATAGAGTTCTTCAAGGCCTATGAATTCCACATGATATCCTACCTCGTATATCTAATGGACTTTGAAAGCAAGTTTAGAGGTTTGAATGTTGTTGGAACTCTGGGTGTTCAACATGTATATAATCATTACCCACAGTTAGAGTTTTTCAAAGTTTGAGTGGCGTTGCAAGTGGGTGAAAGATCTATTTCTGATGCATACGGTGCGAGATCTTGATAATGAGTTGCATATATGGATTTCAGCGGATGCCAGATTGTTAATGGTGGAGTTGGCTGATTGGTTTATCCAATTCCCCACGTTCTTGTACATAAGAGTATATGGCTTCTCAGGTGATCCAGTCATGCTACCTAGATATCCAACGGATGAGGTCGTGTTCATGGAATTCTAAGGCAAGTACACGAAGTGCACACATATTTGCTTAACAGATGCAGGCCTGCATTTAGTTTCCCATTGGAGATGAGCATATACAGATGTAGATCAGCAGCAGATGCTAAGTTGATGAGTGATGAAATGTCAAGGTTTGGTCTCAAGATTTTCCAGGAGAGACATTCATATGATGGTCGTGATGTCTTTGCAGCTCGTGTTGGTCAAAATCATGCACATGTACCTACAGTTGAAGATTTTTGGGTTAATTGTGCGAATGAGTTCGAAGTGCGCAATCGCGACTACTCTAGACCTGGTCTTTGACAGATGGCTGATATCTTATCAAAAGATGTGGAAGGTCTTTCAGATGATGACGGGGAAGTTCTACTTCCCATGTATGCCCGAGATCAGGTCGAGCAACGGTCACTTTCACAAGTTGATTGGTTTGCAAAAGAGGGCACTTCAATTGAGGAAAGAACAAGCCGAGTTATGAAGAACAACAAGATATTCCTGAACAGTAAGAAGACACAAAAGGTAGCTATTCCAGTTGTAGAGCCGCCAATAGTTCAATCATCTCTACCTTCTTCTTCTAAATCAAAATCGAGAGCGAAAGCTATGTGCAATACTCTAGAAGATACAAAGATTAGCAAGATGACAAAGAGCTTAAAGGAAAAGATGAATCAGCAGGAACAGTCAGCAGATGCACCAGAACTTCCAGTTGAGTCAGCACCACAAGTTGAAGCCGTGCCTTAATCTCCTATTCTTCTGCTGTCATCGAAGCCTTCTCCTATTCATATAGATTCAGAAGGTGATTCACCAATTCACAACGTCTCATCACCTATTGATCCATCAAGAGTTGCTGGAGTTGGAACATATCCTCCCAGAGAAGTTAGTAGAGACTCTTCGTCTTGGCTTGAGAGTTTGCTGGGTAGGAGGAGGAAGCAACCTTCTTATCAGTTGAACTTTGCAAAACTTGATAGCATGTACCAAGAATGAACAGAGAAGAAACTTAAGAAGCAAGTTCATATGGAGAAGAATTCTGAAGGCGAGATTATCCTTGAGTTTGGAACACTTTCAGAGGACAAGAATGTTGATTAGGTTGAAATTGTTGACTTGAAGGTTGTCAAGGCCAATCTTGGAAGAAGCACCCAACATACGAATGTGAATCTCTTTGAGGAGGTTGCATCTGATAATCTGAAGGAACGAGTGCTCAAGGATGGAGAAGATAAGGCAGCCCTCAAGGCTGAGGTTCAACAATTGCGACAATATATTTCCAATCTCCTTCATGGTACTTCACGGGCCACCTTGTTGCTTCCACAAATTCTGGAATCACCCACAGATCAACATCAGCTGAGTCAACTAGTCATATACGAAAAACATATAAGAGATTGGATAGAAGAATTCATCACTAGGGCCAGATTTATACTTGCAGAGATGTACCAATTGAGGTATAATGCCCATGATCTTCGCTCAGGGATTCAGGAGTTTGAGCAGAATATAGCAGAAAGGAAACCAAGTGATGAGATCGTCATTTGTGACTTGAGGATGACTTATGATTCAATCATTACAAAAGAACACAAGAACAAGCTTTTTGCTTGGAGAGAACAACACCTTTTCAAATTAAAAACTTACGAAGGAATATCTGTGGAATTGGCTTGATATAGACAGAACGTTGCTAATACTCTCAAGTTTGTCGGCACGTTTGTGTGATAGTGTAATGACCCCTTGTGATGTCCCATCTAGTCCCGGTACTTGGTAGTTATAATGGTTAGCCTATCATTTTGATCCTCGTAGGCTGACAGATGTGTGCAGAGGATCATCTGAGGCAGTTACTCAGTGTTCTGTAGCTTCAGTGTTGCAGTTGTTTCAGGTTGGGCCTTCGCAGAATCATTCAGAGAGGTTTTTCAGAGACTTTCTATTTTTAGAAAGTAGGGCAGGCGGAAGCTGCTATTTTTGGCAGGGCACCTGGTTCAACTGGTCAGCTCAGATTCGACCCAGTACATCAGTTTGTTGGTCAGAAGGGAGAATAACGGAGTATTTAATGATTTATTAAATATTTAATATTTTGACTTTATATTATAAAGTCACTTTATTAATGTATTTAAATATTAATTTAAAAGGGCGTATTATAAAGTGTTTATTATACTTTATAATAAAATGATAATATTTGACATAATGAATATTTATTATTCATTAATGAAGGCGCCAATTATTAAATGATTTTCTCCTAAGTCAAAGCGTAATATTTAATCATTTATTTAAGTGATTATTAAAATAAGACTTTGGGTCGAATTTTTGCAAGAGAGTATATATTCACAGGAAAGACAAATCGAACCATTATGATATGTTATTCAAATTTGTCTTGTATTTGCTCTGAGCATTGGAGTTTGCAAAACCTAGGGTTTCAGCAGACGAATAGATTCTGGAGAACGATACCTCTTCAAAGTTTGGCATACTGAGACTGTGCAATACCAGTTGAAGATTGTCTCTTGGTGACTTCACACAGAGGTTACAGATCGAGCTTATTGATTGATTCGTTCAAGGTTTAGCAGAGAACATTCATCAAGCATTTGAGGCGACTTCATCAGAGTTGTTCCCACAGAGACCTGGCACTCTTTTCATTGGGCCGTACTATAATCATTAATGCTGCTGGTACAGGCCGTACCACTGTAGAATAGCCGTACCTTTTATTTGCAAGTGACAACGCCTTGGATTCTTAGCATCTGACAGTTGCATTTGGTGCGCTTTGGGTTTCTGAAGACTCCTTTTGTTCTGTCTTTGAAGATTAGGGCTAGCCATTATCCATCAATTCTTGGTGCAAGAAAACGGGTTTTGAAAATAGAAATTCGCCATATTTAATTCATCACATCCAGAATTTCTATATTGTAAAATGCTGCGGATCTTCAATAAAATGATCTTATATGATTTATGAGCAAGATCATATATTTCATGTTCTAGAAGTTTATTTTGAATTTTTTAGCATTATTTAAAGAAAATCGGCTTCTGTTTGTTGCAAAATCATCAAAACACAAAAACCAAAACTTGCAAAGAAACAAAATTCTGAGTTAGGGTTTTACCGGGGTTGAGAACCACGGGGTTCTTCACCGGTGAGTATCGAGCCACAAATTTCACGCCATCTGTGCTTTTCATTTGCTTTTAGTCTGATTATGCTTTTGGTTGCTTTTTCATGGCGAGATACTATCCACTATAGGGGCCAGGCGGTAGAAGTTGGGTAGTCCGCGATTCTGAAGGTGAAGGCGATTGTCGGGACTTATTAGGCATTCCTGGTCAAACTCCTTGGCCGGTGAAAACTGATTATTTGCAACCCTAATGGGCAGTGAGATTCTCTGAGATAGTTAAAGTTCCGGAAGCTTTTATCTGAGGCCATTGCTGATGAGAGTTGAGCCGGGCATGATAACATGATGGACATGATGTCCCAGTTGATGGGCACTATTAGGCAGTGTACTCCATCACAGCCCCATTATATACAGATTGGACAGACGAGCGGGACTGCACAAGTAGATCAGCCTTTGGCATCAGTACCACGACAGCCGTCACCGATCTATCAGGAGCGTAGGCCTGGACAGCCTACATTCTTACCTAGAGAGACTCCACCTCCGACTCCGAGGGCAGAGCAGCAGGGGCAGCATCAGGAGTTTCAGCCACATAATGGCATGTCAGTAGCTGATGTGACGAGGTTTCATGGTGAGTACCTATCATTGGCACCTGAGATCAGGCAGGCATTATCGTTTCATGAGTTTATGGATGTTCATAAACCTAGAGGAGGAGGCAGATTTGACCGTAGACCCCCTCAGCATCAGCAGCCACAGCCACAGGTGAACAGGGATTTGCAGTACGCCGTTAGTAAGATCACCTTGCCATATTTTGATGGGTTTGATAAGACATCAGCGAGGTCTTGGGTCCAGAAATTGGACAACTACTTATCACTGAGGCCTATGCAGGAGGATGAGGCCATTAAGTTTGCTACCTTGCATCTTGATGGAATAGCACATGATTGGTGGCATCACGGCATGTATACACTTGGCCATCATGCAGTCAATACTTACCAGGAGTTCATCGGCAGGCTCATAGAGCGCTTTGATAAGAAGGATCCAGAACTATACTTCAGGGAGCTAGCTCAACTCAGGCAGACAGGTAGTTTGGATTCTTATATTGGTGAGTTTCAGAGAGTTGCAGTCATGGTGACTGGTATTTCAGAACGAAGACTCATTATATAACCGTTGAGGTTAATGAGAACCTATATGAGAGTTGGAGTAAAGGCTTTTTGACCTCCTACCCTTCGAGGAGGCCATGAGGAAGCCTTGAAACATGGAGCTTACGGCCTGCCTCGCCCGTACAAGTTCAATCACCGAGGAGTCCGACACCCTACCGCGAGGCCTAATAAGGTCTTTTAGCCGGGAATAAGCCTTTTGACAGAAGGAAGGATCAACCGGATCCTAAGAGACAGAATGCACCACCCTTTGACCGAGAAACATTGAACGAATTGAGAAAGAAAAAGTTGTGTTTCTGGTGCAAGGCACCCTACGATGAAAAACATATATGCCCACTTCGTCCTAAGGTCAAAAATAATCAGATGGAATGGTTTTATGAGGGCGAAGAGCAATCTGATCTGTCAGACCAGCAAGCTGATTCCGAGCCTTCAGATGGTGACAGGTCCGAAAATGAGGGTGAACACGAAGGTGGAAGGAAGCTACAGGAAGCCCATTTGACTAGCCTTCAGAGAGATGGGTGGATTTAGACCGGCGGGCTCCTAGCAGGTCAGAAGGTGATTACCTTACTAGATACGGGTGCTACACATAATTTCATTGATGCACAATTGGTGGAGAGATGTGGTATTTAGACAGAGGCATTTGAGGGTATTTGAGTCAAGGTGGCTGATGGGTACACTCTTAGATGTGACTGAAAGATTACTGATCTTCCGATGCGACTGAACAACTATGAATTCAAGACTGAATTCTATGTTGTTAACATGCGAGATACTGATGTGGTGTTAGGGATGGCATGGTTGCACAATTTGGGTGAGTTCACACTCAATTTGCGTGACATGGAGATGAAGTTCAAGGTCGATGGGAGACCTCATGTCATCAAGCCTATTCGAGACAGTAATCTGAGGATGGTTTCATTTAGGCGGATGGAGAGGCTCATTCGTCATGATATGGTTGACTGGGCAGCAGAGTGCATGTTGATGCCAGCCCAGCAGGAGCAGCAGAAGGGTGAGTACCACCCTGACATTTAGATCTTGAGGACTAAACACTCCAAAGTGTTTAGTGACATTCCACCTGGTAGACCTGCAGATAGAAGCACGGAGCATATCATTCAGTTGGAGGAGGGCGCAAAGCCCATTATGATCACTCCCTACAGACATCCGAAATGACTCAAGGATGAGATAGAGAAGACCATCAACGAGTTGTTAGCTATGGGGCATATTAGACCTAGCAAGTCACCTTTTGCTTCATCGGTTGTATTGGTGAAGAATAAGGATGGATCACTTCGGATGTGCATAGACTACAGGCAGCTCAACAAAAGGACAATTAAGAATAGGTACCCTATACCACACATCGATGAGTTGATTGATGAGTTACACAGTGCTATCTTCTTCACGAAGATTGATTTGAGGTTCGGGTACCACCAGATTTAGATGAGGGAGCAGGATATTGAGAAAACTGCCTTCAGATGTCATTGTGGTCACTTCGAGTTCTTGGTTATGCCCTTCAGTTTAACTAATGCACCTGCCACCTTTCAGGCGACTATGAATAGGGTTTTCAGTTCTCAGTTGAGGAGATTTGTGTTGGTCTTCTTTGACGATTTTTGGGTTTATAGCAGATCATGGGAGGAGCATCTGGCTCACTTAGATGTAGTTTTGGGTATCTTAGCAGATGAGTCTTTCTATGCTAAGGAATCCAAGTGTGAGCTCGGTATGGAGGAGTTGTTGTATCTGGGGCACATCGGTGCCAAGGGAGTGAGTATATGGACCCAGAAGGTCAGAAACTATAGTTAGTGGCGGTACACGAGAACCTTACAGCGGCTTCGAAGGTTTCGTGGGTTGTGTGCATTTCTGGGAGATTTATTTGTAGGTTCTCCGTCACGCCACACCCCTTACTAACTTGACAAAGAAGGGAGCTTTCACTTGGTCACCACAGGCGCAGGAGTGCTTTGACAGGTTCAAGGTGATCATGACTTCATGTCCGGTGCTAGCGTTGCCTGACTTTACGAAGTCATTTGATTTATTATGTGATGCTTCAGGGGAGGGCATTGGTGCCGTTTTGATCTGGGGGAGCGACATCCATAATGCTTTTGAGGTAAAGAGGAAACCCCAGGGATCACGAGATTCTCTGACATATCGGGCAAGGAGAGATGGGTATGCATGCTTTGGCTAAGTTGGGGCAATACTTGGTAGGCAGCAAATTCGATTCGTCTGGACCATACTGACTGAAACACTTCAGCCTTGGACAGCGAGACTTGAATGAGAGGCAGCAAATAGATTGATGAAAGCTATGAGTATTCAGTATGAGCGGTATCACATTCATTAAAGAGCTGAATGTGTAGGCCTTGTCATGAGACCTTAAATTTGAATGCCACAGCCGCAGTCCTGAGGAAAGTTAGGCATCGGTTATTCTTTGAGTATGCTAAGAACCCATGGGCTTCTAGCATTGTTAATGAGACCGAGGTAGGATGGCAATTATCTTGTTGTAGATGACTTGATCATTTATAGGGAGCGGAATTTTTACGATTCTGACTCGAGAATTGAGGAGTTCACGGTTTGAGAGCCTTTCATGATCTTCCTATGGCGGGCCATCCCGGGTACTATAAGACATATAAAATGATTCGGGAACGGTTTACTTGGAAAGGGCTGAAAACTGATGTGTTACAGTATGTCCGAGAGTGTTCTGTTTGCCAGCAGAACAAGTAGGAGCACACATATCCTGCTGGATTGCTCCAACCACTTCCGATACCTGACAGGAAGTGGGAGTGTTTATCGATGGACTTTATCACAGGCTTGCCGAAAGCCCAAGGTAAAGATTGCATCTACGTAGTGGTTGATCGGTTGACTAAATATGCGCACTTTTTCCCGATTACTACTACCTTTCACAGCATCGCAGACTGCAGAGTTATTTTTCAGAGAGGTATTCCGGTTGCATGGGTTGCCTCGGACGATAGTCAGCGATAGAGACGTCGGTTCATGCTTTGGCAGGAGTTGTTCGAGGCTTTGTGGGACGAATTGACCCAGAGTACCGGCTACCATCAGACGGATGGCAGACAGAGATTGTCAATAAGTGGGTGGAAGGTTATTTGCGTAATTATATAGCTGGACAGCAGAGAGCTTGGGTGAGGTGGATCTATCTATGCGAGTATTGTTATAACTCGACTCACCACATGACGATACAGATGACACCCTTTATGGCTTTGTATGGGTATGAGGCACCCAACCTTTTGGATTTGATATTGAGCGATAGCAGAGTGCCGAGTGCAGGGGATATGATGCAGAGTCAGCAGGACATTTTGAGGTCTCTCCGAGACAATATCCAGCGGGCACAGAATCAGCAGAAGCAGTATGCTGATCAGAAGAGGGTTGAGCGTACTTTTGATGTGGGTGATATGGTGTACCTTATGTTGCAGCCGTATCGTCAGTCTACTCTGCGCAAGAGTGGGGCAGAGAAGCTGAAGCCTCGCTACTATGGTCCATTTCGTGTTGTCAGACGAGTGGGCGAGGTTGCTTATGAGTTGGACTTGCCAGCTGATAGCAAGGTCCATAATGTGTTTCACGTTTCTCGCCTGAAAAAGGCATTGGGTCAGCATGTGATACCCTCTCCAGTTTTGCCACCCCTTGATGACGAAGGGAAACTGATATTAGTACCTGAGGCCATCCTTGAGATGAGAGAGAGACACCTTCGGAGGCGGGTGATCAGGGAATATCTGATCAAGTGGAGAGATTTGCCAGTTGAGGATGCTACATGGGAGTCAGAGGAGATTTTACAGCATCCAGAGTTGAGATTGCTTGAGGACAAGCAATTCAGGAGAGGGCGGTGTGATGTCCCCATCTAGTCATTGTTTTGGTGTATGTGGTTAGCCTATCATTTTGATCCTCGTAGGGTGATGTGTGCGCGAGGATCATTTTAGCGGTTCAAGTATTGTTGCGGTTTTTTTGGGGGCCAGCGAAGTCTAGAGTTTTTTGAGAGACTTTCTATTTTTAGAAAGTAGGGCAGGCGGAAGCTGCTATTTTTGGCAGGGCACCTGGTTCAACTGGTCAGCTCAGATTCGACCCAGTACATCAGTTTGTTGGTCAGATGGGAGAATAACGGAGTATTTAATGATTTATTAAATATTTAATATTTTGACTTTATATTATAAAGTCACTTTATTAATGTATTTAAATATTAATTTAAAAGGGCGTATTATAAAGTGTTTATTATACTTTATAATAAAATGATAATATTTGACATAATGAATATTTATTATTCATTAATGAAGGCGCCAATTATTAAATGATTTTCTCCTAAGTCAAAGCGCAATATTTAATCATTTATTTAAGTGATTATTAAAAGAAGACTTTGGGTCGAATTTTTGCAAGAGAGTATATATTCACAGGAAAGACAAATTGAACCATTATGATATGTTATTCAAATTTGTCTTGTATTTGCTCTGAGCATTTGGAGTTTGCAAAACCTAGGGTTTCAGCAGACAAAGCATTTCTGGAGAACGATACCTCTTCAGGAATTGGCAGACTGAGACTATGCAATACCAGTTGAAGCTTGCATCTTGGTGACTTCACACAGGGGTTACAGATTGAGTTCATTGATTCATTTATTCAGGGTTTAACAGAGAACATTCATCTAGCAGTTGAGGCGACCTCACAGAGCTGTTTCTACAGAGATCTGGCAATCATTGCATTGAGCCGTACTATATTATTTATTACTGCTGGTACAGGCCGTACCACTACAGAAAAAGCCGTACTTTTTCATTGGAAGTGACAACGCCTTGGATTCTTGGCCTCTGACAGTTGTATTTGGTGCGCTTTGGGTTTCTGAAGATTCTTGTTGTTCCTGTGCTGAGAGATTCAGGCTAGCCGTACTCCTTCATCAATTCTTCAGGCGGCTGCAAGGGAAAACCAAGTTTTTGAAATAAATTCATATTTAATTCATCTGTCATATTTCTATATTGTAAATGCTCTGGATCTTCAATAAAATGATGCGCCTATGATTTATGAGCAAGATCTACGCCTATTTCATGTTCTAGGATTTATTTTGAATTTTTTAAGCATTATTTAAGAAAATCGCAGCTTTCTGTTTATTTGCAAAAATCTATCAAAAACACAAAAAAACCAAAAACTTGCAAAAACAAAATTTACAGTTAGGGTTTCGGGGTTGAGAACCACTAGGGTTCTTACACCCTTTCTAGATGAAGCACTTCGACGTGAATCTTGCACTCAAAGTGTTTCTCAAGGAGACATTAAAAGCGTTAAAGATCAATAAGTTTCAAAGATGATACAAACATTTCATTCTTGTCAAGGGTTTACTCAATTCTTCCTTGTCACTTGTATGAATGATTCTGTCCATATTATATTTCATAAATACTTTAAGGTAGATATTAAATGTCTAAAAAGATCCCACGGTTGGTATTCTATCGTACCATTTATCATCTTAATGAATTAAGAGTCATTATTACTTATAAGGTCCAATAATGGCTACAAGCATCACTATTGGATAGTTGTAAATAATATATTATATATATTATTTGTATATATTGTATGTATCCACTAACTATTGTATCTATGAATTTTAGTATATATATATATTTAAATATATACTTATCAATTGTTAACATGCCATTCCAACTCTAAATATACTTGTCCATCCTAATATAATCAAATATATTCATAAAACATAATATGCTAAAATACATTATGTGTACGTTATATTTGACAATCAACATAATATACATATATCAGAATATATATACTTGCTATTTATATTAAACCATCATAGTATATTTCAATATATTCATAAATCACAACAGACCTAAATATGCCTATAAGTCTCAACTGAGATTTAGATTATTTATACATCTGATATCTACTATTTCTTCAAAGTAATGTCTAACCTTTCGTCAACGTATGAAAATACGTACCCCCCCCTCGCGCCCCCCACCCTCCCTCCTCCCCAATTATGTTCATGCAGCCACAACACCTTTTCCAGTGGATATCTCATACTATATTTCCTTGATCGCATGACCCTTTATTCGATATTGAACCTCAGGGCCGCGGTAGGAGACACACAGTCCAGTCCTCTTTTCCGAGATTCCATGATGATCTTTCTCCTCCCCAGCCAAGCTATTTATGGGCATTTTGATACCTGTTGGAGCCGCCTGTAGGAAGACATCTCTTCCAATGTATCCTTGTTGATAGTCACGTCTTTGGCAAAGGCTTCTCCAATCGCTGCGTCATTGCTATCGTTGCAAGGAAAATGACCTTTCAAAGGTTTGTTTTATGTTTATATGTTAGCAAATGACTTATATTTAATATTTATTATTTTTTATTATTAGAATATTGGCGAGTGTCTACCGCAAAAGTAAACAATGATTTATTTTTATTTCATGAAAATATAGTGTAAGTTCAGTGGCATAAGTATTATGATGTTGATCCCATTATTTTATTAATTAGGATTGCTGCCATCATAAGACAATCATTTTCTTTACCTTTTTACCCGAGTCTTAATTACTTTCCTTGTTTGAGTGATGACTGACTTTATAGACTTTGTTGGATAAGTTCGTTGCTTGCTATTACTTCATAATATTTTATATTAATGTATTATATGTTCCCTGATGTTATATATTTATTTTGTATTTTCAATATATATATTTACAATTTTCATATTATCTTATTATAATTATAATAATATTAAATTACTAATATTCCTTTTATAATTTTAATATGTAATTTTGTTATTTATTTTATTCACATTTATATTCTAACATGTATTGTTTTTATGTATTTGCATTTCAGTGCTTACATGTATTGTTTTTACGTATTTGCATTTTAGTAATTTTAGTGTTCTAATTCGGGGACTTGATAGTCCACTTCGTCCGAAATTGCTTGTCCTCAAGCAATCTCAAACATGAATTACAACTAATCTACTAAGAAAGTCTTTTTATCATGCTTAAGCATAAGTGATTATAAACACACATGGTATAACTATGTTGAAAACACACAAAGTTTATATGCAAGTCATACACGTAGACACTCATGCTAAGAATGCATCAATCATACCTGAAATAGTCACAAGGTAGGCACATAAGATATTGTAAGCCACAATAAAAAATGAAGCCGGTAACATACGAAGCATGAGAGAACATTGAAAGACACATAAGTCACGTTACGAAGCCTATTCAAGGTATTAAGAAGGCACTCATGTATGAAGAATCTTGACAAACATGAGTTAATCACACATAAAGCTTTTATTAATTAATCATGGTGAAGGCACATCAAATATATAGCAAACACAGGATCACTCACAAGATATGATACATACACTTAGGAATTACAAGTAAGGCATGTTAATACTCTCAAGGTATGCAAATACACTCGAAGAAGTATACATGTTCAATCGGAAGTATACACTCAAGAAATAGTACATAACAGAAATATGCACATGCAGTAAACATGCTAAAGCACATTAGGCATAAAGAAAGTATGTAAGGCATGAGGTACACTCATAAGATATGAATCATACATTTGAATACACGTAAGTAGCAAAGCATGAAGTATAGGCACGAATAAATACATGGAACATGGAATATAGACTCGAATACATAAGGCATGTAGTATTCATGAAGTATACACTTGAATATATAAAGCATCAAGTACGCATGAAAATGGAGTAGACATGCTGAAAACACACCAGTCTTGAAAGACACGTCAAGAAGTTATCCACAGAGCAGTCATGTTGAATATATTAGTCATAAACGCATACAAGATACCAAGCATGGAGAAAACATGAATACATGTATAGAGGATAGTCACGGATTACACATGAAGCATACAAATACATGAAAGACACTTATAAATACATGGAGTAAGGCACACAATGTAAGACAAAAAACATCGAGCAATAAATTACACACAAGGCATGTAAATCATGTAATTATACTTAGGGGAAGAAATACACTTGAAGTACAGATGAAGAGCACATAAACGTAGACAATGCATAAATACTCACAAGGTAGGAAGCAATATAAATACACTCCAACATGAAGCATACATGTAAGGCACACAACAATACGCAAGGTAATTGGAAATCATAGGAAGCAAGTATTTGTCGTAGAAAGCAAGTATACTTCAAGAATAAGAATACTGAAATCAAGAACATTATTTCTTAAACAATATTGCCTTCTTTGAATCGAAGTACAAGTCATAGAGTACGTGCTCAAATATAAATACAATCATAGAGTATACACTTGAGTACAGTTTCAAAGTCATAGAGTATACACTCAAATATAAATACAATCACAAGTCATAGAGTATACACTCAAATACAAATACACTCAAATGAAGTATACTGTCAGACAATTGGGAAGGGGGATTTGGTTCATCCCATACTACACTGTGGACTCGTCCCACCATCCCAAGGTCATCAAGTATATACATGAGTATGAAGCAGACATGCGAACACACGTAATACACAAGTATTCACACAAACATATGTTACAAAGCATACATATAAGTTACATGTAGTAACATCTTGCTGAAGTTATTGGTCTTCTCAATCATAGGTATGGTCGAATAGGATGGCTGCATTGGGACGCCCATAGAGGTGTTCCTTCCAAGCCCAAGAGCAGCTACGCAGGCCCTCTTGGCCCAACAATGGCAGACATGCAGTCATCCATGTGGGTGGGCTACTTGTAAGGGCCTCTAGCACCTGCTATTCCTTCTGTACCTCCTATTTCCCCATCTCCTACTATGATGTAGAGTTTCCCAAGTTGTCATGTCCTCAAAATTAGAACACTCTGAGATACAAATAAGTGAAAATGAATAACACAATACATATTAAAATTATAAAAAAAAAAATATTATCGTTTTAATATATTTATAATTACAATCATCATAAGATAATATTGTAATTATAAATATATATCGAGGATACACAATAAAATACATTAATATAAATACTATCATAATTATTAAATAATTATTAAGAATAATATTATAAATATTAAAATATACATTTAAATAATAAATATAAATGATACTATAAATAAATATAAATAATATTACAAATAAATTAAAAATAAAATAGCAAAATATAATACACATCAAAACAAAATAATAAAATGAATATAATTGGAGATATCATTAAGGAATGTTTAACTAAAAGTCATGTTCATTTGTGGGGTTATCTCTATTCAAAGAGATGCCTCTCTTCATGGAGGTATAAGGATATAAAATAAGGAGTGAAAGATAGGGGAAAGGGATAGGATATACACATGAGATTTTAAGAAGAAGATAGAAGAGTAAAGGAATGCGGATGTAAAAAGGAGATCTATCAATAGTGTGTAGAGAACAATAAAATAGAAATTAGAAAGGTTTGGAATTAGTTTTCAAAAGGCAACAATCATTCAAAAGGTTGTGTCCTTTCTAATGAATGTCTCTTTTCAAAAAGATACATCTTCTCATTTGAATGTGAAGATATAAAAAGGGAGAGAATGAGATATGTATAGAAGGAGGAAGGAAATAGAGAATAGAATGGGAAACAAGAGATAAAATATAGACTGCAGAACATCTGAAATTTATAAAGACAGGCAGATGGAAAGTAGATAAGTATTTTATGAATATAAGGAGATAAGTATTTTATAAATTTAAATAATAAGTTAGATAAATGTTTGTACATTTAAATAAGGATGTTGATAAATATATCATGGATTTAAATAATAGTCTAATTAATAGTAATTCATACATGGTGCTATTTGTTTAATGTTATCAATTTTTTTTATGGATTGCATGGGGAATAATAAATCATGCATGCTACTAGTTATCTTATAACATTGCTGATATGTTATGCTCCATTGACATTATTGAATGTAATTACATATATATATATATAATACAATTATACAATAAAGATACTTGTAGCAATTATTGAGCCTTATAAATAATTGTGATTATTTGATAGAAAAATGAATAAATTGATGAATGTCTTTATCCTATGATTGATCAGGAAAAGGAGAAAAATAATGCAATATGAACACTAGACCATCATAAAAGGATAGCTTCAAGAAATCAAGGCAGATTTAGGGTAATCACAAATTGGGGACATTACACAAGTTGATCCAACCATGCAATAGTTTGGAGGAAGGAAGGAAGGATTTCCATAGGAGGCCTGTAGATACACTCTCTAAGCCCAAGAGTGGATATACGAGCCCTCTTGGCCCAACAATGGCAGACCGCAGTCATCCATGTGGGTGGGCTACTTAGAGGAGAAATCTAGTACCTGTTCAACCTATTGGTTCCATCACTCAACCAACTACATGATTGTTTGATGATAGAAAAAATTGCATCTAAGGATTATCATACCAACAAGTTACCCACAATTACCCCATGCTATGGGAATTCATGAATTTATCCAGTTATCAAGAGTTCAATGCAAATAATCTATTTACCATATGAATGTATATGCAGCAGTCCCTTATGATATTCAATGTTTATATTTATATATTTATCAGTTACATTAATATCTTTATCAATATCAATTTTTTTGTCTACTTAGAATTTATCCTAGAAACACAAATATACTTCCTGAAATAAGAATACTAAATTGAAAGACATTAATTCAAACACAATAAAATCAAGGTGGCCTTTCTTATTAATCTATTGCTTCTTGCAAATTACATGTAACAATGCATTCAATTTGTAATTTTTAAGCAAATCAAATAGATACTAAAACACTCCCAAGTTATTATCCTTTGATCATCGAATTCATAGGCGAGGCAAGAGAGGTCCAAACACTAGGATGCCCTTAGAGCACTCCCTTCTCAGCCCAAGAGTGGCTAAACAACCCTCTTGGCCCCAAATGGCAGACTGTAGTCATCCAATGAGGGTGGTGTACCTCAAAGGGACCCTAGTATCTGCTATCCCCCATGCACTTCCAACTGAAAGAATGATAATTTGGTAGTGGTTGACATATTCTAATCATGCAAGGCTATAATGTTATTTAATAGATTCTATGGATTCTACCATAAACTATTACTCATCAAATCTGCCATAACTTATCAATTACCAATTCCTTATTTATCAATTGTTAATAGTTGCATTCATAACATATTTAACAAATATTATTTTCTAATTATATAAAGGTACTTATGATTGCTGATGAGAGCACTCACCTAATACTTACCACTTTTCTCTGCATAAACCTTTTATTTTCCAGCTAGAATGCCGCCTTCTTATTCTATATTTCAATAGGACGATAGAACATAGTTGTCTTCAATATTACTAGGGATGCGGAGATGTAATTAGCTTTTCTTTGCTAGCCTTCCATGGTTGTTTTGTATGGTTACCCACACAATAAATATATATCATCACAACATCATTAGTTGTCCAATTCAAAATAACATATTAGCAATACTATAATAGTGACATGCATCCCCAAAATGACGATAATGAATAACATCAATTATTATTATGTATAAATTGTATTTATTAATTGCGTATAATATATTTATCGATCATAATATATTTAAGTGTATTTATCAATCATATTTAGATATACCAATTTAAATTCCCTATATATTTGTCAAAATAATATCACTGTTTCTATTCAAAATCTCACAGTTTTAGGAATGATATGACTCATGGTCATAATAAACAATTGACTAATTATAGCTATGTAGATTAACAATATATATATATACATAAACTTGATAATTATTTTACACTTACATACAATAACTATGATAAGGATAATGAATGTCAACAACAACATACCTAATTGACATAAATCAAAATATGTTTCTATATGTTTATACAATATACCTTCTTTTTTGGTCAATTTGCATATACTAATTTCACATGATGGCAGGAAAGTTGCTCTGATACCACTTGTAATGACCCCTTTCTAAAGGAAGCACTTCGACCTGAATCTTGCACTCAAAATGTTTCTCAAGGAGACATTAAAAGCGTTAAAGATGAATAAGTTTCAAAGATGATACAAACATTACATTCTTGTCAAGGGTTTACTCAATTCTTCCTTGTCACTCGTATGAATGATTCTTTCCATATTATATTTCATAAATACATTAAGGTAGATATTAAATGTCTATCAAGATCCCACGGTTGGTATTCTATCGTACCATTTATCATCCTAGTGAATGAAGAGTCATTATTACTTATAAGGTCCAATAATGGCTACAAGCATCACTAGTGGATAGTCGTAAATAATATATTATATATATTATTTGTATATATTGTAGGTATCCACCAACTATGGTATCTAAGAATTTTAGTATATATATTTATATTTAAATATATACTTATCAATTGTTAACATGCCATTCCAACTCTCAATATACTTGTCCATCCTAATATAATCAAATATATTCATAAAACATAATATGCTAAAATACATTATATTTGACAATCAACATAATATACATATATCTGAATATATATACTTGCTATTTATATTTAACCATCATAGTATATTTCGATATATTCATAAATCACAACAGACCTAAATATACCTATAAGTCTCAATTGAGATTTAGATTATTTATACATCTGATATCTACTATTTCTTCAAAGTAATGTCTAACCTTTCTTCAACGTATGACAATACTTACCCCCCCCCCCCAATTATGTTCATGTAGCCACGACACCTTTTCCAACAGGTATCTCATACTATATTTCCTTGATCGCATGACCCTTTATTCAATATTGAACCTCAGGGCCACAACAGGAGACACACAGTCCAATCCTCTTTTCCCAGATTCCATGATGATCTTTCTCCTCCCGAGCCAAGCTATTTATGGGCGTTTTGATACCTGTTGGAGCCGCCTGTAGGAAGACGTCTCTTCCAACTTATCCCTGCTGATAGTTGTGTCTTTGGTAGAGGCTTCTCCAATCATTGCGTCATTGCTATCGTTGCAAGGAAAATGACCTTTCAAAGGTTTTTTTAATGTTTATATGTTAGCAAATGACTTATATTTAATATTTAATATTTTTTATTATTAAAATATTGGTGAGTGTCTACCGCAAAAGTAAACAATGATTTATTTTTTATTTCATGAAAATATAGTGTAAGTTCTATGGCATAAGTATTATAATTTTGATCCCATTGTTTTATTAATGAGGATTGCCGCCATCATAAGACAATCATTTTCTTTACCTTTTAATCCGAACCTTAATTACTTTCCTTCCGAGAATGATCGCTAACTTTATAGACTTTCTTGGATAAGTTCGTTGTTTTCTATTACTTAATATTCGTTGCCAATAAACTATTGTTCTTACTTCTTTCTATAAAGATATTATGTTATATATATATTTTATATTAATGTATTATATGTTCCCTTATGTTATATATTTATTTTGTATTGTCAATATTTATATTTACAATTATAATATTATCTTATTATACTTATAATAATATAAAATTAATAATATTCCTTTTATAAATTTAATATGTAATTTTGTTATTTATTTTATTCGCATTTATATTCTAACATGTATTGTTTTTACGTATTTGCATTTCAATCCTTAGTAATTTTAGTGTTCTAATTTGGGGACATGACACATAGATCTCTTGTCAATATGGACATGAAGATGGCACTTACTTTGATCTCAATAAAGTATAGACGGATTTTCAGAACTTTGTTCATGGCAGTTTTAATGGTGATCTTGTTGCCTGCAAGATAAATCATGTTGCCGCAATGTCAACAAAACTTGATAAAGCAGTTGAAGACATAAGAGACTTTCTAAGTGTGATCGTAGATGGTGAGGAGATGCTAGAAAAACAGTATATTGTTCTAGATAGCATCAGTGTTCAGGTAGTTAACAACTTTTTGGAGGAGATGATTTGCAAAGTTATCAATGAGTGAACCACCAGTTGGAGCATGCAAAGATTTCTAGGAATAGAACTCAAGTAAAGGCAACAGTTAACTTGATGCCTTTTCCAAGTTAAACTGGCTGTTCTCATTCATGCTTATCAATTCTTTGGAAATATCACATGTACAGTTGGAGCTTTTCTTGTTGCTAAATCAGTTAACTGATGTTTGTACTCCAGTTAGCTGTTAGTTATCTTTTGTTTAGTCTTAGAAATAAAGCTTGCATGTTGGCAAGACTACTTGTTAAAAACAAGGAGATTTTAGGGTTCTCTACTCCTTGTTTGTGTATAAATAAGGGCAGCCTGGCCCATTTATTTTTAACTGTTGTTGTGATAACAAATTGCTGAGCCTATTTTTTCTGGAACTTTGTTATTCATTGTTTGTTCACTTTTGTTTCAAGTGTAATCTGGTTTGATCACATATTTTAAGCCTACTTCGTTATAATCTGCTGTCCCAGGAGTGTATTTGTTGTTATAAAATTGAGGAAGGGAATCTCATGCCTATCTTGCTTTGATCTACAATCTCAATCTATTTTAGTACTTTGTCTAATGTTTTGCTTTCGTAATCTTTATTTCGACTTACATCTAATAAGTACAATGTGTGTTCGGGTGTGCTCTAGAAGCGAGTTTATTTAAGCTTTTGTGTCAAATCAATCATTCCTTGTTTACTTCTAATTCTCAAGCTCTGAATTTACTTGAGTTATTAGAAGTGTTATTAGGATAGGCTTAGTTGTAGTTTGAAGTTACAAAACTAGAGAAAACCTCAGCTGCAACGCAAAGTGTTTATAACCTTGTGCTCTCAGCTGAGAAATAAAAAGATTGGCAGTAGTTTATTATTTCTTTTTAAGCATAATCAGTGAAGAGGGAGCTTCCCCTCCTATTTTGAAGATCAGTCTAACTGTGCATAGCTGTCCGTTTGTAATCCGCATTTCAGAGGTGCGAATTGAAACGCCAAAAGTAGGGACTTTATTATAAAGTAGCTTCTTGTGACTTATGGTGTTGTTTCATGGAAATTCATTTTTTCCTGACCCAACTAGCTGTGGATGTGGAGCTATTTTTTGACTCATTGATTTTTTTGAAGAGTTTTGTGTCATTTGGCTTTGGAGTTCGTCCTTTTTGGTTTGAATCGAATCTTACTCTTGCATAAGCTTTTGTAATTTGTGGCAGATTTATTTAGTTCTTGGGTGTTGTTTAACTGTTTGAAGTTAAGGAGAAACTTAAGAATATTTTGTGGAGTTTGAGGTGGGTATTTGTAGACCATATTATGTTGACTTCATCTTGGTCTTCATTGTTTTCTTGTGGTCTAGACTTTAGGAGATTGATTTGGATTTGGTGGTTTGTGTTTGTTTTCTTGTGGAGGGTTGATTATAGTGTTCAATTGTGACACATAGTTATGGGTTTGGGTGATGTTCTAGGTACTTGGGGACTTGGAGGGGACATCCCCTCAACCTCCCTATTTTTAAAAGTTTTGGGGTGCTCCCTTAAAAGAGGGACATACCGTGGACTTAATTTTCTTTTTGGTGCTTTTGGAGACTCCCTTGCATCCCTTGGACATCCTAATGTTCCTTGGCCATTTGAAGTACTTTAGGGGATCCCCTAGAGCAAATGCATCTAAATCTGCAAAAATAATTTGTTTTTATTTAGACTAAAACCATTAAAGGGGTGATCCATCAGAGCTTTCCAACTCAAATGTTTTTAAAACCCATGCCCATTGTTGTTTTGCATTCATCAAAAGAGAAGAGGAAGAATGGTTTTGAGATGTTTATCGAACAATCACTCTGTTTTATGATCTTAGTGCTCACTGAACCTATGTACTATATATGATGCAACATTTCTTTTTGGCATCTCTCATTATAAATCATGGTTAATATTATGTCTATGATTAGCAATCTATTAGATGGATTATGGAATCAATGAATTAATATCGTACTTACTCTTTAGAATTTCAGCTTGTTTTGGTTTCTTTATGTTATTTTTAGGTATACTTGATATTTATATATTACAAAGTCAAATATTTGTTATGTATTAGTTTAACAGCCATCCTCCCATCCCCAAAATTTAAGAAACACTAGTTGATGATTGTTGGCTTTAGCTGGTTGAGCATTAACGAAGTGGATTTGGCAAATTTTGATGCCATACTGACTTTGAGAGAGTGATTTGCAACCATAGAGCATGGGTGATATAATGTTGTTGTTGGCTTCACAAACTTGCCCTTGGGGGGATACTTGCATAGTGCCATATTCCTTGTGCCTTCCAAGACAAGCTTAAGGGAAATGTTACTGGATATTTGCTCATTTGATATAAAGCTGCATTGTTACTAGGTCTCTGGAATCACTAGTTATGGGTGTACAATGAAATGCCTGAGGTTAGGATTGATTTACCCCCTTGAGATAGTGAATTGTAATATCCTTGGGATTGTTTCTTGTGAAACCCAGTTGGACACAAGTTTGAGATTGTGTTGGATCCAGATTTTTTTTAGTATGCATTTTTGTGGTAGTATCACTATGGTCTATCTTGTGTATAATGTAGGACAAAATGTTTTATAACCAACCAAATGTAGATAAGTTTTTTGTTTTTTTTGTTTTTTTTTTAAAAAGAAAAATAAAATTTATATTCAGCAAACGTGGAGGTTGCAGAGTTCCTTGAACACACATGATCCTTTGTGAGGATGGTTACAAAGCCTTATTACAAAAGTGCCCAGGAAATATTTCTAAAAAGTAATGAATTAGATCACTTGGATGGTGATTTAAGCAAGGACTATACAAGTTTGCTTTTCAGGTCGCTGTTACAAAAACAAGTGTAGGTAACTTCACATGTATAAATATATGAGGATTTTTCCTCATTTAGATAATTTTGATCATTTGATGCATTGTGTGTACTATTTATATCTGGTGTTTACTCATGTATTATATATCTCCATTGTCACACCTTATTACATTGAAAATGGTGGAGTTCATCAATTTGAATGAGTTTAGGAGTCTGTTCTTTCACTATCTTGCCATGTTATGTTTCACATCTTAAAAGTCCTCCCTCTAAAGCTTCCACCAAAATTTTAATCCATCATGCATTAAATTCTTTAAGTCTTATGGTATTCTCGAGTGTAAATAAGATGAAGACCTAAAAGATATTGGCAATATTAATTTAGTGCCCACCCTTTTTCAAAATCTTTTATAATTTTTTTCCAAAGATCCACCATCTTGATAAATCATTAAATCAGATTTATTATTGTAATGTCAGAAGATTTAATAGGCTGCCCATATTTAGATGCCTACTTTGCAACTATTTCAAGTGATTTGCAGAAGACCTTAAAAGCTTTGTTGCACCAAAACAACATGTTCACTATAATTTTGGTGGCTTGATGCCAAATCAAACCATTCTCAATTTTCCTTGATGCAATCGGCTGCTGCAGTTTCAATGTTTCTAGTCCAAATCTAAATTGCTAAGAGCTGTCTTTTTGTCTTCTGATATAGGCGCTTCTGATATTCCCACTGTCTCTGAGTAGGCTTGAATGTAAGTTGTCATTACAGGACTTAATATATGCAATATCTTGTGTGCAAGACATCTATGGTTTCTTTTTGAGATGCTACTAACATTTTTACACTGTATCTGTATTTCTGGGTAGTGTGCTGTTATCCAGAGTGGAATGATCCCTACCTATGTCTCTTAGTTGACACCAGTTCTAATTTCTTTGTGAATTTACATATTTAGCCTTTTGTGAGTTAAACCAAGGTCCATCAGGAAAGTTGTCAAATTAATTAGAAGTGCTGAAGTCAATCTGTTCTTTGGCATTTTTTTTGCATATATGCCGTTTTATTTGTTTGAATTTGTGGTGTACTTCACATTTTTATCATTTCTAATTGTTAAACGATTAGTGTCTTGTCCAATTTTCAGGTTCTTGCTCTTAGGGGATCATATCACGGTGACACTTTGGGTGCTATGGAAGCACAAGCACCATCGGCCTATACTGGCTTTTTCCAACAGCCATGGTATGAGTAGATTTTATTTTAAGATTAATATTAATAAAAGAAATAAGCCCATTGCTGTATTTTATCGCATTATCTTACAATCCTCCTTATAGTATTAGCTCAGCTTTTCTGGTACTTGATTTGTAAAAGCAAATGGTAATATGAGAACTATAAAGTCACTTAAATAATGAATGATTTCATCCTCATGTATTAAAAAGTAGAATTGAAAATAAGTAGTGTTGATGCGTGTTTTATGACACAACAAACATTCTAGAATAAAGTGTGCAAGGATGCTCTATTCTCTCTTGAAAAACTGCCTTATATGCTAAGATTGCTGAAAAGATCGTACGACAATTCCAATGTTTAGGGTGGTCAAATCTTGACAATGGAATCAACTCAATGGACGTTGTGAATTGCTGGTTATCACAAGGGGACTTACGCTTGACAAACTACTCTAAGGTCAACGCTCTATTTTTTTTTGGATTTTCTGCTTTAACGATCATAAAAAAAGAAGGAAAAGGATAGGGTTAAAGGAGCTCTACACTACTTCTACAAAATCAAGAGACAATAAAGACTAAGTGAAACTAATAACAAGACTTTGTTTCGCCACGCAAAGGTAACATGTCAACTACGCAAAGCAAGTGCAATCTTCAAAGGTTTTTGCTTAAGATTATATTTTGAACAATAACATCAATTGAACAATATCATTCCAAATACACATTAAGGCGTCCACATCATGAGTTCAGATTAGCTTTTCGCATTGAATGAAAATCATTCATCCAAAGAAAGCATGAACAAATAGTTTCACCAAATCTTTATGATCAATCTATCATTCATTCAACTACTTCTATTGAATCTGTGGAAAGAGAATATGCAACCATGCAACCACTTGATAACAAAGGAATTCAAAGCAAATCATGCAACTTGAGCTTTATTATCATAAGTAGCCATTAGCAACAATTCCATAGAACTCTCTCCCAATTATTCTAGCTCTCTAATCTCTTCTAATATCTAATCCTTTCTTCTAATCTTCTAATGCTTCTAATGATTTCTAATGAAAATGAGAGAATGGGAGGGGGTTTATATAGAGTTTTTGAGATACAATGAATGGCCAAGATTTCATCAGAATCAACGGCAGAGATTGAAAGATAAAACCCTAATTAGGGTTTCCCTAAATACAATCAGTGAATTGCCAGTGAAGTGTCGTGAAGAGCTAGTCCTTTGAGTGTGCATCCTTATCCTGTTGGGAAGCATTGTATCGAATGAACCTGGAGACTATGGTGCTAACCTCCTTGATTGTGACAAGTGGTAGCATGCTAACCTTGTATTCTAACAGTTCCAGATCATTTGCACATTCCGCGAAGACGGTTTCCCATTCTGATTCCTGCTTCTGAAAGGCATGCCATACAAACAAGAAATTAGCTGCCTTAGTCAAATTCTGTTTGAGGACAGGTCCAGTGGTGACAAGGAACTTCTCTTGGATTTTATTCTTCAAATTTTCCTGCTGCAGATGATTCTCTCTGACAACATCCCTCTCTAATGCATCAACAACTATTTGTAGGACCTTGTCTTGAATTTCCTTTGCTTTCTCTTCAATTCAAATAGAATCTGCTTTCACTTTCTCCAAGACATCATTCCTCGTGATTAGCGCTAGGTACCAGCCATTAAAGTCATATGCTGCTCCTGCTGCAATAACTTTCCCTTCAATCAATTCTTGTTTAGGAACTCCTTTCAATACCCTGAGGCATGGAATGATTCTGTCTTGAATATCCTTGGCATTCTCCCATGTTTCTGCCAAACTCGAAATTCTTGACAGTAGGAAAGATGATTGATCATATGCCAGCATTAATCTTTCTGCAAACATTGCTGCTTCATCACTTCTGTCATTTATCCATTCTTTGCTCTCTCTAGCTGAAGTAATTTCTTCTTCAAAAGTCTCCTGTGAAGTATTCATTAGTGAAGGTCCTGTTGAGCTGGCCTGACCAAGAGGTTTAGTCAGGTGCTGAATGTATTTCTTCAGACGTTCCACTTCCTTCTCGCAATCCTTTCTTTTTGCTACTTCTTTTTCCAGCCTTACCTTGATTGTAGCAACTGAATTATCTAGATCCTCCACCTCTTGCCTCTTTGTTGTTGGGCCCAAATTGATAGTGGTAATTGCATAATCTTGAGGAGTAATTTCCTCTCTTGTCTTGTCAACTATTGGCATAGCGATTTGTACTGTATGTTGGCCTGCTTCATCCTTTTGAATAGTGGAAAGTATCTTGGCTGGTTTCTTCACAGGGGCTGTGTCTAGTCTGGCAAAGAAATCGGCCATGTCATCTTCTTCTGGCATGTCTTCTTGTTCAACCGTCTTTAAGCTCTCCCTTAGCCAATCCGAAATGGTAGGCTGCTCTACAACGTCTTCCTCTTCCTGAATTTCCTGTATGCAAGGAGCATCCTGAATTCCCTTGAGGGCAGAGATCATTCCCTCCTGGAATTCGCCATCCACAACATTAACTTCATCATCATCTGATTGGAGAATCTCAGTGTCCGTAGGAGATGGCGGTTGATCTTCTTCTAGCTGGATGGGAAGGGGAGAAGGAATTCTTATATCTGCCAAAGATTCATCAATATTCACTATGTCATTAATATTTGCAGATGCAGTTGAGCGGGATGGCTTAGCCTTCTGCTTCTTTTGAATAGGCTCTTCAACCACAGCCTTGTCCTTGGACTTCCTTTTCCTTGAACTAACGTTTTCAACTAGCTCACTCCCTTGGGATGCTCCAGCGTTCGAGGAATAAGATTCTGCCCTGCCCATCAAATCATATGTCAGCTCTATATTATTCTGCCGCAAATCCTGAACTTGTTGATCTACCCACCACTGAGAGTATTGGACAACAGGCCTCATGAAGGTGTCCAAATCTGCAAGCTCTGGCTCAGATCACCTTATAGGAAGAAAGGGTATACTTTCATCAAATCCTGGCTGAGTGAACTCACCATCATCTTCAACTTGATCCGGTATCCTGAAGAGCTCAGTTGTCCTTATCAGGCTAACTGGTAGTCGAGACCATATTCTCTTCCTGACTTCGAACTCATCAGCAACGTTTGCCCAATAATCTTCTAGCTCGACTTCATGCTTATATTTCCTTCCCTCTATGGATCCTATGTGGTGATGAGGATCGAAATCATCTTGAGACCGATATGAATTGAAGGGATACTTTTCTATTTCCAGTCTGACACTTTTTGCTGCTTGGGCTGATGGGCACGATTCTTCCATATTGCCAATGAAAAATGGGAATGTGACTGTCGCCTTACCCTTTGCTCTTTAGAAGTTCTGATATGTTTCCAACTGTCTGAGAACCTCCAACAACACCATTCTGTTAGTGGGAAAAATTGGAAGTCCGAATGGACGTCCTGTAAAACCTTGGATCCGGATGTATGTGAATCTAGGATACTCGATATACCAGTATCCATATCTGCTAATGAGGCTTTTGGATTCAGGAGATAACCTCTGATGTGCCCCTCCTTGCAGTATTCTTGTTATATACATGAGAAATGCGTCGTGAGCTCTTCTAAAATGTGTCTTTTCTGACAGCTGCAGTTGAGAGTAGCAGTTATATACTTTGAGTTCATTTTCTCCATTACCCACCAGACCTCGGCATATCAATCCAGCATATCTATAAGCTCATGTAAACAACATATGAGCTCATGTGGAAGGACTTGGTGCTCTCCAGATTAACTAGCTGTTCGTGAATGCTATTGCTAATCATTCTTGCCCAATTGAACATTTTAACTCCAAAAAAATTTCATCTATGAAGAAATACATCCACGTTTGAAATAATGCACCTTGGGGGCTACCCATTATTCTATTCAGTAGCAAAATTATATCGCCGTAATCCTCTTTGAAATCTGTCCAGCGCAAAGTCTTTGGCATCTTCTTAATTGGCCTTGGTTTCAACAACCATAACTTGTTAAAATTAGTTGTGCATTGCTCACTTCTTTCTTCAAAATTCTCCTTGTGTCTTCCTTGGTTTTATATGAAGACTTGTGGTGGCTGGGAATGCCAAAGGCTTCCTAAATGGCGCGCTCTCCAAGATGTGCTAAGACTCTCTCGTCAGGAGCAACAATTTGCCTTTCCTCTGGATTATAATGTTTTGCACATTCCACCATTAATTCAGGGCACTCAACAGCCGGAGGAAATCCAACTGCCTGGACAATTCCATTTCGTACCATTCGGCGAGCTATGGCTGTAGGCATGAGTCCATCTAGTCCCATCATTCTTTTTCTGAATTCTTCAAAATCTACATGTCCCATGTCAGTATCTTTGATATTCTTTCATTTCGAATTGACTTTGGATTCTAGCTGCAGTCCTTTACTCGCAAACTTCATTTGTATCTTCCTTGAAGATTCGCCTTGTGTAGTCATCCACCTGCAGGAAAGAAAATGTATTAATTCAAATAATTTAATACAGATTTTCTCTCTCCTGAAAAAATATTATTTTTCAGCTTCTCAAAATCAGAATTTAAAAAGTAAGCTGAAAAATAAGAGGAATGAATAAACTTCGCAAGAGTGCATAAAATCAGAAATAATAATGAATTCCATCGATCTCTATTTTGAATTCTCAATAATTTTACTCTTTTGATGGCAATTCAGCTGTGAAGAATTCTGACTTTACTTTCGAAAAATCAAGCCAATTGTTCAGAAACTTCGCTCGTCAATTCCAAACTCTCCTTTGAAAATGACTTCTCTTCTGAAAATTACTTCTCTCTTGAAGATCACTTCTCTTCCAAATTGCTTCTCAAGAAAAAAAAAAACTTGCTGAAAGATATGGTGAAAATGAATTGTTGAATTGCCTTTTAAGGTTGAGCAAATGATTAGTTTTAGCAATTTTATTTTTCTTCTCTTGAGTTCTCCTCTTCAACAAAGTAAGTTTCCAAACTTACGTCTCTTTTCTTGAGAAGGTTTCCAAATTTACGTTTCTTTTCTTGAGTTCAAACTCTTTAGGATAAACTTTGGAAAAGGATTTTCATGATTTTTAAATTTTATTTTCCAAACTTTTAATTTTCTCCAAATTTAAAAAACATTTAATTCACCCTATGGCTAATTATTTGATTTTCTCTTTATTTTATTTTTTAAACTTAGCCATGGATAAAATTATTCATCAATTCCAATGTTGGATGAAGATTTTCATTTTCTCTCTCCTGGAGTCTAACTCCAAGTCGAATTTTTAACACTCTCTCTCAATGTCGAGGTGAATTTTATGTCGAATTCTTCATTTGAAGGCGAATTCCAAACTTTCTTTGCCATTTTCATCTTGGCATGGGCATATTTCATGTTTAATTCACCATCCCTTCCTCTTAAAATCGAACTTCTTGTTGATTTTCTATATACTCTCTCTACTCTTGTTCTATTTACCATTCAAGTGTCATGGCGGATTTCTAAGGCTTTTTGCCATTTATTTTTCCAAACTTATTTACTTTCCACCTTGTCTTCTTAGGATGGCGAACTTCCTTCCTTATTGCCATTTATCTACCTCTCTCTAGGCGGACTTCAAGAAATATTTTCCAATTTATATCTCTTCATGGTGAACTTTCTTTCTTCCTTGTTATTTCTTCACCCTTCTCTCTCTAGGCGGACTTCTTAGAGAGTTTTCCAAACGCTTTTTAAGTTGGGCGGACTTCATAAGGCTTCTTCCACATGATTTACCATTTATTCTTCTCTTTCCTAGTCCAATGCGAACTTCATGTTGTATTTGCCAATCCTCTTTCTAGTCCAAGTGAACTTCATAAGACTATTTCCATTCAATATCTTCTTGGGCGGACTTTGGAGATTCTTTTCCAAGTCAGACTTGGATAATTCCTTTCCACTTATCACTCCTTAGCATGGGCGGACTTTATAAAGCATTTTCAAGTGTCATTGGCATGGGCGGACTTTCTCATAGTCTTGCCAATTGACTTTTAAAGGTGGGCGGACTTGCTTAAGACTTTGCCAAATGTTTCCTCAAGCTGGGCGGACTTCTAACATTTCTTTCCATTTCATTTGAAGCCTAGGTGGACTTTGGGAGAAGCTTTCCAAATGCTACCTCTTCATGGCAGACTTTCCACATGATTTTTTTTATTTACCTCTCCAGCTGGGCGGATTTCCTAAGCATTTTCCACTTTGCCATCAAGCTGGGTGGACTTTAGGCATTCTTTTCCAAGACATATGCTTGATGGCGGACTTTCCAAGGCTTCTTCCAATTGACTTACAAGCTTAGGCGGACTTCCTTTCATCCTTTCCAATCCTATGGCGGACTTACTTAGGGCTTTTCCAATGCCTTTGCAAGCTGGGCGGACTTTAGAGACCTTATGCCAAGCTCATCAAGGTTGGCGGACTTTCACCAGCCATTGCCATTCATCACTCTCAGCTGGGAGGACTTTCACCAGCCATTGCCATGTCTTCATGAATTCAATCTCCACACTTAAGCAATTTTCACCATGGATTTAATGATTTTTCAGACTTTTCTATGAATTTTCCAGATTTCCTAATTGATTTTCTGTGATTTTTGATTGATTTTTTTCCAGATTTTCCATTGATTTTGATTTGGAAGTCTGATTTTTGACGCTTTTTCATTGATTTTTTCAAAATTTTCAAGCTTAATCAGATTTCACCATGAATTGCATGAAATTTTTTTCAATTGATTTTCTGTGATTTCCATTGGTTTTTTGGAACTTTTGAGTGGTTTTTCAAAATCCGGGCACTTTCTAAATATAGGAACCCCACCAAAAATAGAAACTTTTCCCAAAATAGCCCCTAAAAAATAAGAAGTCCAACATGGGCCAAAAATGCCAAAAATGAAGTCCCTAAAAAATAGGGGTTCCGGAGTCCATCCCCAAAAAGTAGGAGATGTCAGAATTGGATGAAACAATAGTCAATCTTCGTCCTTCGGGCCTTCTAAGTCTGTCGGAGGTGTTTAGACACTGATTCTGACTCAAAATCACAACTTGGCTCCGGATGATGACTAAAAACTCTTTCCCGAAAACCCTAAAGCAAAAGAACCATGAAAATGAAGCTCAAGGCAAAACCTAACAGGCAAACCAAGGAGGGTCCCCATTTGCAATGGGATGATGTGTGAATTAGGTCACAACAAGTAGCATACTATTTGATTAATTTATGTTGGTCAATTGCATGCTTTTGACTGGTCATAAATTGCTTGGGTCTACTATTGGATATTTGAACTTGTTGTTTAGTCATTTATTTTTGTTAGAAAAATATAGTGCTCATATTGTTGATTGATATACCAGGTAGTGAAATAGACATGAGGGTTTCCTGTATGAGGAGGTTCACAATAGTCAGTAAATAACCATTTGCGGTTTATTACATCATCAATCGATCCATTAACTCATTTATGGTACATGATTACAGCAGAACATATTTGGTCAAACCTTTGGTGAACCAACTAAACAATGCCTACATTTTCACTTTGTCATAGACCAGCGAACCTCTTTGTGAAAGATTATTGTCATGTATGCACTTTGTACAGATACAGGAGTCAACCATGACTAACATTGACTGCAGCACATTGGTAACTCTTGGATTTCTGAAACCCTTCACTTACAAAAAGCTTTGAGGCAATAGTGAGATCACAGAAATGTACCTCTGTAAAGTATATAAACTTCACTGATATTTTACTTTCATAGTTGGTGAATTTACATCTCATCTTCTCTAGTTTCTTGTGTTTTCTTCTGTGATTCAAAATTCTACTAAGAGTTTAACATCTTTATATGAGCTCATTTGGTATAAGAGTTCTTTGATGCTGCTAGCCTCAACTGCCAATCCTAGCCAATTCTTGGTTGGTGCAATGCAACAATGTTTAAAAATCCAAACCACTTAAACACCAAAATTGTTACATGCATGACCACAGCACTACATGACATGGGGTCTCAAGGTATGATAGTACAACACTTTTAGCTAGAGATTGATAAAAGACTAGACTATCTTATCAGCAAAACATTTTAGATAGAATCTTTGTAGACATAATGCTGTAAACAATAGGATATTTGCCTTTCTGTCGTTCCCAAACTCCTTAACTACACATAACTTAAAACTCAAGTAATGGAAGACAACACATGAGAATTCCCATTCGGGGCATTATTTTTGAAGAAAAAGCCTCCTTGATTCATAATCATAACAGTGAGTCCCAAAATTTCTACTGCAGTAAGTGATGCAGAAGCATCCTAGGCCTAAAAGCAATCTCGCATCAACCAAAAATATTTGTTTTTTGCTTGGTTGTCTTTTCAACTTTTCATGTGTGCTGCAGTAATCTTATTCATGCCGTAGTCATCAAACAGTGCACTCCAACTTGCAGACAGTAATCTTGCTGTGTTGTAATGATCCCTAACTAAAAATTCATATAAATTTCTCAGATTTGGAATAATGAGATGAAAAACCATCGAAACATTAATACAAAATGCTTGGATCTGAAATGCCAAAATAAAATAAACAAATTTGCACATACAAATTAGCTGGAACAGAGTATTTCATTCAAATGATTAGATAGATCTGCTGCTACAAATATTTATTAATACTCAAAGATTGCAATGATTACAAAGATATTTTGAAAATGACCAAGTTTCTAAATACCCAAACGTTGTTGTAGACCTCCTGGTTGAAATATTGATGCAACCTTCATATGAAATTGCCTTTCAAAAATCAAAGGGTTTTTGTCCTTAGATCCAATAGCTAGACACAAGTGCTCAAACTAGGGTTGGGGTTTGTTGATGTGATGGTAAAGGATGCTCCATATGTATGAAATTGTCCACCTTATATAGGAGTTGAAGGCCTAGCATGGGCCCTGTTAGCACCTATAAATTTAAGTGAATTTGTAATGTTCTGTATTGTCCCTTTGTGTTACCCATCATTTTTGGCTAATCTGAGAAATCTCAATGTTGTATCATGCTCAAGTCCCTCCGGTTGCATTACCCCTTTGTAGAGCTATGGTCAAAAACCCATTTTTGTAGAATGTCCAAAAGATAGTCTTTCTCCCCCTTCTTTCTTTCCTCCTTCAGGTCCTTTCAGGGATTTGGGCCTTGAACAGACATTTGGACCAAGTCCAAATGTCTATGTTCTTCCCTGATTCCCCCTTCTTCTCTTTTGCCTTTTGTCTAGTCGAGGATTTGGGTCCCGAAGGGACACTTGGACTATGGTCCAAGTCTGCTCTCTACTTCCGACCCCCACTCTCCCCTTTCCTCGTATCCAATTGAGACTTCAGGTTGGTGGAAATGTTGTCATTGATGTCAAAGGTGGAGAAGATCGTCATTGATGCCAAAGAGTTTAATGTGGAGATCGATGGAATATGTTGTCATTGATGTCAAGATGCATGAACAAGATTGTTGATGTCAAAGAGTTTGTTGAGGAGATTGTCGGATTAATTGTCCAAGATGTATGAACGAGAATGTCAAAGTAAGGGTTGTCATTTATGTCAAGGTAAAGAGTGGACCATTACAATAAGAGGATAACCATTATACATCCCCGTTGGATAGCAAAGCAAAATACTTCCATTACACATTACCATTGAAGCGATTGTGGAATTGGTGACCGATTTAGAGATATGGGTATTGTTTAAATTAAAGATTTAAACATAATGTTGAAGTATAGGGAAAATAAATTAAAGACAATACTAATTGTACTGGCCTATACTTCGCCATATTGATGCCTAAGCCTTATGGAAAAAAACTTAAATTATGTTAGTTTCCTAACTTGGTCGACCTTACCTTGGTCTCATAAAGATGCATATACATTGACACCCAAAGTTTGTATAGCTGGCTGACCAACTCTTTATCTCATGCTGGCTGAACTCATGTGTGAAAGAAGAAGACAACGAGCATATTCAAGGCTCATATAAATGATTAATCACCCAAGCTTATTATAGTAGCGATTATCTTTGCAAGACAAATCATATTCAAAGATTGTGGTTATCTTTACAAAGAAGATTATATTCAAATGTATTGATTGGGAATGAATCATTAAGGAGCGATTAATATATGGAGGAGATATAATGCAAAAGAGAACAGCAATTATTATTGAAAGACAGCCGACTCTCTTTGCACTATGAGAAATGAAATCAAAACATATTTATTTCTGGTCGACCACCTTTTCCAAAGACACATCTATATTAAAGTATATTAATCGCCCAAAAAGAAGATTACATGCAGCGATTCTAATATGTGAAAAATAAGGCAGTGATAAAGTCTAACTGATAGGCAGTGATAACTACTAAAGGCAGAAATTAAATTGTGAAAGGCTGTGATCAATTTTGAAAGGACACCAGTCTTCCAAAGGATGTTATCTCTTCAAAAGAGACATGTTAAATCATATATGAGGAACATAAGGTAGAGGTTAAAGGAGCAAGAAAAAAAGAAATATATCTATTGTGAAGAGCAGATTGAAAAGAGAAAAAGCAGAAAAATGAAGTGCAAATCAGACTTATATTAAATATGTTAAAGGGATGTTAATATAGTGAAAGAAGAACAAATGATACATCATTTAAGAGCAGAATATTTGAATGAAGACATAGCCATATTTAAGATCATATATTGAAGGAGGATTGTGCATGATTGTAATCAGATTTGTGAAAGGAATTGGTGTGTAAGTTAGATCAGAAAAGAGCATTGTGTAAAGAGTGTGATCAGATTTGTGAAGAAAGGATTGTGTGAAATGTGTGATCAGATTTGAACGGAAGGAAGTATGTGATAAGATTTGTAAGGGAAGGAAGCATGTGATCAGATTTGAAGGGAAGGAAGTGTGAGATCAGATTTGTGAAAGTGTAAACAGTTTTATAGGAGGAAGATCATGTGGAGAAGTAAACTATATGAGTCATTGAAGGATTAATAGAGGTTGGAGCCTCTTGCTGGGTTGGAGCTCAGTTTGTGTGGGGGTTGGAGCCTATCAAATAGAGGTTGGAGCTCAGTTTGTGTGGAGGTTGAAGCCTCCAATAGGTTGGAGCCCACAAGAAGAAGAAAGAAGATATATATATATATATATAAAAGCTATATTGTGTTGTGGTTTTCTCCCGAAAGGGTTTCCACGTAAATCATGTGTTCTCATTGTGTACTTAATTGCTAGTTCTTGCATATGTGTATTTAATGTAATTAATTGAGTTTTGAAAAGTAGAAGATTGATAGATACTAATTCAAGCCCCCCTCTTAGTATCACCGCGTGCTCATCAATTAGTATCAAAGCGGGTTCCTTCAAATATAGCCTAACTGCTAGAAGGTAGATCGTAAGAGCACATATGGGAAAAAGAAAAGGAAATAAGAGAGAAGGAAATATTAAGCAGAATGTTGATCAACTAGCACCAATAAAATCAAATGAACATGATGTGGTGGCACTTGGAATACGCATGGCAACATAAAAGAAAGATGATATCTTTGAAAAAGGAAGATGACCTTGTGAGTGAAAGAAAAGAAAATGTTGCAATAAGAAAATATGATGAAAAAGTAGATATGGAGTTAGAAGAAGATAAATCATCTAAAAGAGAGGCAGCGTTCAAAGCATCAAAAGAGATGGAGAATAAAAAGCATGAATCAAGCAATAGCTCCAAGG
Organism: Sequoia sempervirens; assembly: GCA_007258455.2. Taxonomy (NCBI): domain Eukaryota; kingdom Viridiplantae; phylum Streptophyta; class Pinopsida; order Cupressales; family Cupressaceae; genus Sequoia; species Sequoia sempervirens. The sequence continues at coordinate 2,537 of VDFB02111446.1, read as the reverse complement.
ATGAATCAAATACAAAGGAAGCCCATGTTGATAAAAAGCTCAAAGAAGAACTCGACATATACAAAGGTAAGCATAAATGTTTTAATTGTGATAAAAGTGATTACTGTGTTTTTGAATGTGTGTAGGTCAAGAGTAAAGACAACAAAAAAGAAGAGAAAGACTCAAGAGAAGAAATAATTTTCATGACAATGGAAGCGAAAGGTGATAAAGACAAGAAGAACAAAGTTGACGAAGAAGTGGATCTTGAGGACGAAATTTATCTTGTGTATGATGAGATTCATTCACTTAAGTGAAGGAATGCATGTCAAAAATAAAAAATTGAAGAAGAAAGTGAATCCAAGGTGAAGGTGTCACAAGCCCTTGAAGAAGTTGAGAAGACGATTGAAGATCTAAAAGTCAAAATTGAAGAAGCAAAGAGGATCGAGGAAGAAGTAAGAAGTCAATTAAAGATAAAAGAAGATTGTGAGAAGTATGAGTCCGAAATTGGTTACTTGAGGAAAGAATTAGAGAAAACAACTACCAAGCCAGACAGGAGCCTCAAGGTTGATAAAAGTACGACACTACAGATGTTGGTAACGAAAATCTGCCATATGGTCTGCTTGTGTGTTTGATATACAACTTGTCGCCAGTATTCCCGTCGTATGACCCAACAATATGCTCGACGCATGATCAAGTGCTTTTTATGCTGTACGACCCAACAATATATTCTTTGGTGTATGATTTGCGCAATACTCTTGGCTGTAACAGTATGCTGTATGAAGGTTTTCTCTGACCTAGCCGTATGTCGTATGGATTCTTCCATGTCCTTCAGCCTCCATACAGTGCTATTTTTAATTCGCCATATAGTCTTTGCTTGTCGCCACACTTTGTGGAATCTCCCTTGGTCAAAACATACGATTATGTCTTCCCTGGTTTGTACGATGCTATCTTTGTGCTGCTCTCTATGGACTTTCCTTCGTACTGCGATTTTAACTTGTTGCAGAGTAAACCTTATGCGATTTGAACTTTGTACATCTTGGTGATCTCTTTTGGACCTTATGACCTTTATTAATGCTTCCAAACTCTTTAATACTTTAATTTTCTTCGCCCACACTTTATCATTTTTTAATTTAAAACTTTTTCCTTTTATTTTAATAATTTTCTCTCCTTTATTTTCATACTTTATTGATTTTTTGTTTTTTGTTTTTCTCCTTCCATCATATTCTCCTTGGTCATTTTTTTCTATTTTTTGCTTTCTAATTTTTTTTCCTTCATTTTCGATTTTTCTCTTTAGACCTCTTATTTCATCATTTTTCTAAACTTTACCTTTGAAGTTCCCAGATATTTCAAATAATTTTTTTTATCAACTAATGGTGTGAGTTCTGTACCTTTAAAACTTCCATCTACGTACCTTCCGCCATTTTGCTGGTGCCAAGTGATGTCCTCTCCATTCACTGTCAGTGGTCTAGCTAGGTTTGGTATGATTCGCCATAGGCTGTCCGAGGTCACTAGTGTAGACGTCTTCATATTATTTTCTTTCATGTACTTGACTAATTCTTCATTGTATCTGTCTGATGAGGGATGAACATGGCCTCTGTCAGTATCACAGCTTTGAGATGTGGTCCTTTTTTTGCATACCTATAATCTTCGTCCTCGTCATCTTCATCTGAATCTTCTTTGTTCTGCATTGCTTGTTCTTTTCTTTCTTTCTCTACTTGTTCTTGCCTTTCCTTTTTGGCCTCTTCATCTAATTATACGACAAGTATCCCCTTCGTTCTCCTTCATAAGGTGCATGGAACTTCCAGTGGCCCCATATTCTTTTCTAGATTGCAGGTGTTCCGAATAGGGCATTGGTTAAGTGTTTGTGTACCTTGGGTATTTCAATTCCCTCGACTGTTTTTCTAACAAGTCTCTCATTCTTTCTCTCTTGGCACTATCCAGTTTTCATTTGGTACATATTGACTTTTGTTTATCCCCCACTCTAGTTCTTCCATAGTTCCATTCCCCCTTACTAGCCAATCCGCTTTAGTTGTGTATCCGAGCATATTGATTTTGACTGGTTCTTCCTTCCTCTCCTTGTACTCTTTCACTCTTTCAGTTTTGTTGTCAAGTCAAAAATTTTCAAAATATTTTTTTTCTATTTTTAGAAATTTCGAAATATAGAATTTCTAAAAATAGACTTGAATTAGTGTTTTCTAGGTTTGTTGTCAAATGGATGTTGGCAAAATTTTCTAAAAATAGAAATTTCTATTTTTAGAAAATGTCTAAAAATAGAATCTTTGCATGGAGGGCTTAAACTGATTTTGATTGGTTGAAAATACGTCTCGATCATGCTGGTCCAGTCAGAATTGACAAAACACTAGTTTTTCTTTGGTGGGTCTATTTCGCTTTTTCAGAGGATAAATTAGGACCTCAAAGGTCATCAATGCAGGATGGCCAGTTGCCAGGTGTCATATTCAAAGTCCCAAATGCTGCACAGATCGATCAACGAAAAAAGATGCTTGAGAAACTGTCAACGGAGGAGGGGAATCTAAAAATAGCAAAATCTATAAAAAATA
>VDFB02111444.1:0-21331 GCA_007258455.2 Sequoia sempervirens | reverse complement strand
CCTTGTACTTGTCATCTTGTAGCTTACCATAATATATTAATAGAAAGTGTGCTTTTGGCATACTTAGCTATTATAGAAACCCTCAAATTGTATAAAAATTAGTCATGGAACAATGCTTCCTAAATAGTGCATTAGCCACAACATTATTCTTTCCTTTAATGTACTCAATATTGAAATCATAAGCCTATAGATTATTTACCCTCTTTCGCTATTTATCATTCAAATCCTTTTGATTCAGGAAGAACTTCAAGCTATTGTAATTTTCTTTCACCACAAATCCCTCACAAAAAAAATACTGCTTGAACTTGGCTAATGCATGCATGATGGCTAGCATCTCCTTGTCGTAGATGGAAAACCTCCCTTTTTGAATCCTTGAGCTTTCTACTCTCAAATGCTATGGGGTGTTTGTTTTGCATCAAAATTGCTCCAATCCCCTCTCATGAAGTATCACATTTGAAAACAAAAGGAAGTGAAAAATCTGGAATGGCCAAAATAGAACATGAACTCATTACCTCGTTGAGCTTGTCAAAAGCCATATGTGCTGAATCACTTCAAAAGAAAGCCCCTTTCTTCGTCAAATCTACCAATGGAGTAGCTAGTTGTGAAAATCCTTTGATGAACCTCCTATAAGAATATAACAAATACCAAAAGATCCTCTCAAATGTGATATAGTCTTAGGTGAAGGCTAGTCCATGATTGCTTTAATCTTCTCCTCATCCACATTGACTCCTTGGGCACTAATCTTATGCCCTAGACATAGTATTTATGTCCTCCCAAACTTATATTTTGATGCCTTGGCAAAGGATTGTTGCTCTAGGATATTAAGCACCTCATCTATTTGTCTTAAATGATCCTCCCAAGTCTTGCTATAGATCAATATATCATCAAAGAAAACTAATACAAACCTCCTTACTTCTTAATAAATACTTGATTTGTGCAAGATTGCAATGTGGCTAGCACATTAGTCAAACCAAATGGCATGACCAGGAACTTGTAATGCCCATAGTGACAACTAAAAGTTGTCTTATGCACATCTTCATCTCTCACCCTTATTTGATGGTCCCTTGATCATAGATAAATCTTGGAGAAATACATTGCACCATAAAGCTCATCTATCAATTCATATATCCTAGGAATAGGGTAGTGATTTATGATTATCTTCTTGTTGAACACTCTATAATCAATGCACATCCTTATGGTAACATCCTTATTCTTGACCAACACCACAAAAGAAGTAAATGGGCTAGAGCTCGATTGTATGTGTCCCACATCCAACAACTCCTTAATTGCCTTACTATATTCCTTATGCCTCATGGGATTATGATAAGGTGTAGTGATGACTGGCTTTGATCTTTCCTCCAATTCAATGACATGTTGAAATCCTCTTTCTAGTAGCAATCGTAGAGGAATATCATTGAACACCATGCTATGCTTATCCAAGATGGATTAGATGTCAACATGGTACAGTCTCCCATCCTTGCATGAACTTGTATCTATAATCAAACATTGTGTTGCCCAAGCTACTTGGTCTCTATGAAAATCCCTCTCCATTATTTTAGTCGAAATAATCTTGGGGGCTTCATTGGATAAGCCTCGAAGAATCACCTCATTTCCTTTAGATTTGAATCTCGACTACATAGTTTGATAGTTCTACATAAACTTTCCAAGTGAGTGCAACCATTGCACACCCAAAACCATAGTTTTCTCACTAATGCCAACCACATAAAAATCATCCTGTACTCCATGCCTCCCTAAATTTAAGTCAAGATGATGAATCCTTTTGGTGCAAGGGATAGTGAATCCATTTTCTATAGTAACATTAAATCCTTAAAAGTCATTTGTCCTCAGTCCCATCCTAGTCACCAATCCCTCATTGATGAAGTTATGGGTGGCCCCACTATTAATAACAACTATCATTTTATGACCCTACAAGACTCCTCACAACCAAAAAGGATGAAATCTAGGTACACCTAAAAGAGTAGCAAGTGTGCCTTCTGCAACCCTTCTTTCTTCATTACCCTCTTGCTCTATTTTATCAACTACAACCACGAGCTTTGGTTCTTTTTCCTTTGAATCAACATTTGAAACCACCTCTATAAAATGTACTTGTCCTTTTCCTAAACATCTATGCGCAAGATCCCAAGGCTCTCTATATGAATAAATACAATTTCTTCCTCTGGAGTTCAACTTTCGAATCCTCATTCTTGTTTGGCTTTGGAGGAAACACCTTTGGTTGAGGAAAGTTCTTTTGAAATGGTTTATTTTGTTGTACTATCGGGAGAGGCTTGGAGCTAGACTTGTTTTTAGTCATCAAATCTTCCAAATGCAAAGCTCTCTTGATGGCCTCCAACAAAGATCTTGGATTGAATGCACCCTCACCAAACTCTTGAGTGGTTCATTAGACACTTACAAATAATACTTTGAGTCTTCTCTCTGTCACATTTGGAACCATCATTAATAACCTTTGAAACTCTACCACATAATGCTCAACTATACTCTCCTACCTCAACTATGCTAACTCTTTGAAATGAATCTCTTTATCCTTCTTGTCAAACCTCTTTATCAATTTTATCCTTCTTGTCAAACCTCTTTATCGATTTCTTGCTAAACTCCTCTAGAGTAGTAATAGAACCATGCCCTTGTGTCGCCATGCCAAGGTACCACCATTCATGAGCCACACCCTCTAGTTGTAAGGTAGTGAACTTAATTGCTTTCACCTCATACAACGTGTTCAATGATTCAAAGTAGGTATCAACTGAAATGCAACCATGCCCTAGCTGAAAAATTATTTGATCTCTCATAAGTAGGTATAGTGATCTTCCTTAATCAATGTTGTATGTCTTTCTAGGGTATCACCTGATGATATATCCTTCCTCGTCTATTCCCATTCCTTGTTTTCATCTCATAATACTCAATAAAAGATATATCATGGTGGATTATTGGGATCAAAGCATTGTATTGTGTGTGAAAACTTGTCATCACATCATCTTGTCTTGAGGCTAGTTGTTGCTCTTCTTCAAATGGATCTTCTTCTTCTCTTTGCAAAAATTAGGCCCATAATGTCCTTGAAGGGGGATTAATTGAGACTCTCTCAGTAGTTGAGTTGCTTCCTTCTGTTATATTTTAATTTGGTTGGGTAGCACTTCATTGTTGATTCATTCCCTTTAGAATTTGAGCTATTTCTACCATGGACTCTCTCATGGAAGACATAAATTCCCCAACCAACTCTTTGTTTTTATAGTTGATGATTTATTGAAGGTTTGCCTCTTCACCCCTATCTATAATGTCCTCTTTTGGGAATTACCCTAAAATTTTCCCTAGAATCACAAATTTCATTAAAAATAAGAATTGTAATATAGCTAGAGATATAACTTACCAATTAAATGTTTTAAGCAAGATAAATCTTGGTTTATGTCCTGCAATCATATTAAGCAATATTGCATATGTATATATAATTCATAAATCCGATTATTTCTATTAGGGTTAACAATTGCACATATGAGTACAAATAGGTAAAATCATCGTAACTCATTAGATAAGCCATGTCACATCTATTTTAGTATTTTATCTCAATAGGTTTGAATGAGGGAGAATGATACATTGGCCCAAAGAAAAACCCCACACTAAGCCCAAGAGCAGACAATCACCCTCTTGGCCCCAAGTGGCAGGCACATTGGACATCCAACATGGGGTGGTCTACTTAGTGGGGTGCTTGTATTTTCCCTCCCTATTCATATCTTCTTACTCATCCTCTAATGACTTGTGATATCTCTGATAATCAACCATCATAAAGGTTGGAAAGGAAACCGCAATAGGGTGCCCGAAAATCCTCCTATCTAAGCCCAAGAGCGGACACTCACCCTCTTGGCCACAAGTGGCAAGCACATTGGACATCCAACATGTGGTGGTCTACTTAGATAGTGATCTTGTATCTACTCCCCTTCCTTGCATTTCCTCTTCTCCTCCATATGATTGCTTAGTGTAAATCAAACGAATCAAAATCTATTATCCACATTTATATTAAAGAATCATAGTTACTTATAAGACTCAATAATTGTTGCAAGTGCATCATTATTGCATAATGGTATATGATATATATATATAATATTTAAACTTACTGCTCAAATATATTCTTGACAATATATTTTATTATTCTTTCTCATCTACTGCTTTTCCAGATTTCTCACTGAACAATATATTCCTTCCCCTCTACTGTATATCCTCTTCCTTTTATTTCTTCTTGCCTCCATGAAGAGAGGCGTCTCTTGAATATAAATATCCCTTTGAAAGTGTATGACTTATTATTAACTCCTAATGTTGCCTATAAATTTATTTTAATTATCCTCAATGTCATCGTATAACCTGCATTGCCTTTATAGACTAAATCACTGCCTTCAAATAGCATGATCGCTACATATTAACATGTTATAATTGCATTTTATATTGACAGTTGCCTTTAAAATATGCATTGATCTCTTTTCATGAGTGATTTTACCCATTTAATTTGGCCGATTTAATTGTCATTAACTTGGGTGGTTTAATATTTGTATTTATGTTTTTACATATAGTATATTTTCATTTATATTAGTTATATATATTTTATTTAATATTTATTATATTATAATGATTATAATATTTAAATTCTTAATATTTATATTTATATTGTTATTTATTTTATTTATTTATTTGCATGTCAATACTTGGGTTTTATAGTGTTGCTATTTTGAGGACATGACAGTCCACCCCTCCCAAGATTGCTTGTCCTCAAGCAATGTCATTTTAACCAAAACCTTTTTATTGTTGTAGATATCCCTTAACCTTAAAGCAAGAACTTATATATATTAAGATGAGGATTAGAAGTATGACATGTATCTATGTTTTTGGTAGTTGAAAACAAATTTTGAAGGGATCCAGAACCCTTAAACAAAAAGAGCAAGGCTGTAGAAAAAGACAACAAGTAGCCAACAAAAAAGATCAGCTCCACAACAAGACCAATCAAGATTTACAATTTACACTTTTCTTGTGGGAGAGGAGAATCATATCGAAAGAAGGCTTAGAGGATTTAACTTTTTTTTCCTTTAACTGTGATCCAACCTTCTTCCACTTGCGCTGCTTTACCATGCCAAACCAGCTCACGATTTTCTTGAGAATGAAAGCTAGCAGTAAGTGAGACAAGAGAATCAACTTGATTCCTTTGCACAGAAGAAGACTTCAAAGAAGATCCACCAGAGATGGAAGCCGAAACACTACCACCAGAAGTGGCAGACTTAGACTCAATAGGAGAAGCACTAGCATCCCCGCCAGATGAAACGATAGGAGTGGGCGATCCAAGACCTTCGAAAGGAACCACTTCAGAAAAACTCATATTCTGATAAGCTTTCTTCTCAACCGTATAATGTTGTTGAGAGGCACCTTTCCACCAAGTAGTTGTCTTAGTTTTTTTCTCAAATCCGCAATGTACAGCCGCATGTCCAGTATTGAAGCATCGTCTACATCGGAAGGGAATCCCTTCATAATCCAAAGATTGGACCCAAGAGCCTTTAGAAGATTTAAGGACTTCAGCAGGCAGCCCTTTTGAAACATTTATTTCAACCAGAATGCAAGCATAGGTGGAATGAAGAATGTCAAAAGATTCATCATCCACCATCAAGAAATCACCAAGGGCGTCACCCACTTCCTCTAGAAGAGAGTCATGCCAAAGGTGAAGGGGGAGATTGGGCAATCTAACCCAAATCGGGAATTTATTAAAAGTTTCAAAAACAGGGTTGAAATCAGAATGCCAAGGTTTGATCATCAGCATATATTTATCTTCCCAGCTAAAATAATTTTCACACAAGATTACTTTTCTGTCCTGAGCATTGTCAAATTTAGTAGCAAAAAATCCCTTAGCCAAGGGATAAATGTTAACTTTACCCGAAATTAGAGGCTCCCATTCGCTAGAAATCCAGGAATGCAACTGGGGGAGGTTGGGCCAGAAACCTTTGAACCGATAGATCACCCCACATAGGGAAAGATCAGCAGCAACCTCCTCAATATCTTCAACTATTTCATCTTTCAGCTTTACAGAAATAGCACTCATGACAGGGATAAATCCGCCATAATGCCCAAGCTTGGGACCCGCAAAATTCGTGGCTTTAGCCTTAGGCCCATTCCCCATGAGTTTCCTACCACCAGACACCGAAGAAATAGGGCCAGCCCCTCCTCACTCACCGCCAGGCCGCTGCCTGTGATGCCTACAAAATGGCTCCCACAAACACTCAGTGGTCCTGCACAGAGGAAGGGAGCCACCAGACACCACAAAAGATAGCCTACAACCAACGAGACGCCGGCCAGCCTCCAACAATCGTGATTAGGGTTTCCATTAGAATCAAGTAGACGCCCTCGGCAGATACAAAAGTCCGGCTTCGGGCCACAGCCTATGACCAGAAAGTTATATCCTTTTGTATGACATGTATCTATGTTATGTTTTATGAAGAGGTTTTCCATTTACTTGACAAGGAAACCTTCGGGATCTTATGAAGAGAGTTCATGTTGACATATTACAATTCTTACTAGGGAGATTGGTCGGGTAATCCATCTTTAGATCTTGAGGGTGTAAAGGCGTCATACTACTAGATTTTCTCGTCCACAAAGCTCCATTTGTTTATTGTCCTTTCTTCTTTTGATTGGATGCTTTTGAGATCTCCTTCATCGTACCTTGTTTTCTTGCTTGGATTTCCTTTTGCTTCTTCTTCGGACATTGCCCCTATATTATGTATTTGGCTTCCTTTTCCACATATGTGTCCTGGTCCCCATTTTTCCTTACACTTGAAGCACAAAATTTTATTTTTAAGGTCTTCTCGTTGCTTTTTAAGGTCTTCTTTATTACAAACATGCTCAAATGACCATTTTTCTCCACAATGGAAATATGGTTTTTCTTTTTGAAGTTCGTTTAGGTCATTTCTAGGAGGAAATTCCTTTTTATGCCACTTTTCCTTATAGGGTATTCAGTATGTGTTTTTGATGAGAAACTCTTTGAGTAGGTTTTTTCCTTTGATGCTATGTCCTCTAGTTTTAGGGCTTTATCAATTTCATCCTCAAGGGAGGTAGGGTTTAAAGCACTTACCAATCCTTAGATTGAATCCTTTAACCCTTCTACAAAAAGGTAGGTAAGTCGATCCTTGTCAACCCCTAGAACCCTAACTGAGATCCTTTGGAATTTTGCTATGTAATCCTCAACCAATCCATGTTTGTTAAGTTGAGTTAATTCTTTAAAATATCTTTGTGGATGCCTTCTATCAAACTGTTTTATAAGTTTTTGTGTGAATTCATCATAGGATGTTATATTATGGTGCCCTTGGGTGTGGATACCATTATGCCACCACTCGTGGTCCAAACCTTCTAGATGGAGGATAACAAATTATACGACATCTTGTTCTGTCATGGGGCTAAGGTTCAGATAGTTGTTTAATTTTTGAATCTAGGAATGTGTTGTGATTTTTTCGGCCCCATGAAAATTGGGTAGGGTTAGTTTATTTACTTTTTGTCTTAAGTTCTTACTAGGTTGCCTCCTACAATTTTTTGTTACCTCTTGTTTATTGGCTTCACAAAAGTCCCTAAATGGGTTATGTCTCCTAACCTCAGGATCCAAATCTATGTAATTTGTAGCAATTTCCTCAGTGTTAGGTGGATTATTTTCTTCTTCCTTCACTGGTGTTTTCTCCCTAGGTAGGAATGAGGGTCTTGGTAACTTAAAGGTGTAAGACATGGTATTTTTTGAATGATTAGAGTTTATATCTTTTCCATTTGCATGGTAAAATCTACAAGTATTACTCATGTTTTATATGGCTTAGGGAAGGGCTTGAGTTCTTTTATTTGTTCCATCAATGCTTTAGTTGTCATTTCCATGAATGATCTTAATTCATTTCCCATTTGTTCACCCATTGTGTTGTTTTGTGTAGAGTTACTGGGGGCTGCAAGTTTCTTCTTCTCTCTCTCCAAGGCTCTTTGGGCTCTTTGGCTGAGTTGCATCCACTAGCTTGCATCCCTCAGGCTAGCAAGAATGATGCTCTAATACCAATTGTAATTTCCCCTTTTGGGAATTGCCCTAAAATTTTCCCTAGAATCATAAATTTCATTAAAAATAAGAATTGTAATATAGCTAGAGATATAACTTACTAATTAAATGTTTTAAGCAAGATAAATCTTGGTTTAGGTCCTGCAATCATATCAAGAAATATTGCATATGTATATATAATTCATAAATCTGATTATTTCTGTTAGGGTTAATAATCGCACATATGAGTATAAATAGGTAAAATCATCGTAACTCATTAGATAAGCCATGCTACATCTATTTTAGTATTTTATCTCAATAGGTTTGAATGAGGGATAATGATAGGTTGGCCCAAAGAAAAACCCTACACTAGGCCCAAGAGCGAACACTCACCCTCTTGGCCCCAAGTGGAAAGCATGTTGGACATCCAACATGGGGTGGTCTACTTAGTGGGGTGCTTGTATTTTCCCTCCCTATTCATATCTTCTTACTCATCCTCTTATGACTTGTGATTTATTTGACAATCAACCATTCTAGAGGTTGGAAAAAAAACCGCAATAGGGTGCCTGAAAATCCTCCTATCTAAGCCCAAGAGCAAACAGTCACCCTCTTGGCCACAAGTAGCAGGAACATTGGACATCCAGCGTGTGGTGGTCTACTTAGATAGTGATCTCGTATATGCTCCCCTTCCTTGCATTTCCTCTTCTCCTCTATATGATTGCTTAGTGTAAATCAAATGAATCAGAATCTATTATCCACATTTATATTAAAGAATCATAATTACTTATAAGACTCAATAATTGCTGCAAGCATCATTATTGCATAATGGTATATGATATATATAATTATATCTAATTGATTTCCATTTACAATAATTACTTTGGCATATATATATATATATATATATAAACTTACTACTCAAATTTATAGACAATATATTTTATTCTTCTTTCTCATCTGCTGCTTTTCTAGATTTCTCACTGAACAATATATTCCTTCCCCTCTGCTGTACATCCTCTTCTTTTTATTTCTTCCTGCCTCCATGAAGAGAGGCATCTCTTGAATGGAAATAGCCCTTTGAAAGGGCATGATTCATTATTAACTCTAATGCTGCCTTTAAATTTATTTTAATTATCCTCAATGCCATTGTATAACCTGCATTGCCTTTATAGACTCAAGCGCTGTCTTCAAACAACATGATCGCTGCATATTAACATGTTACAGGTAGTTGCATTTTATATTGACCGCTGCCTTTAAAATATGCATCGATCTCTTTTCATGAGCGATTTTACCCATTTAATTTGGCTGATTCAATTGTCATTAACTTGGGTGCTTTTAATATTTGTATTTATGTTTTTACATATAGCATATTTTCATTTATATTAGTTATATATATTTTATTTAATATTTATTATATTATAATGATTATAATATTTAAATTGTTAATATTTGTATTTATATTTTTAATATGTATATTGTTATTTATTTTATTTATTTATTTGCATGTCAATACTTAGGTTTTATAGTGTTGCTATTTTGAGAACACGACACTATCACCCATAGCCCATAGTTTTCTCTTTCCTTTTCTCTCTTCACTGATATCTGATTTTCCCTATCACTCTCTTGCATGGATTTGCATCACAAACTGATCCATAGGCTGGGAAGGATGCTGGAACTGATACCACTTTAATATCATCCTCAAGATTGTATTTTCCACCATGTTTTACTTATTACAAACTTTGATACAATGAAATCTCACAACCACAATACTCACAGTCAGTAAATAAGGAAATATGACTAAATCTTAGATTTATATTGATTGATTAACTGCACAAAATTTGATTGCAATCAATTAGTAGAGTTTGATGATAAAAATTTAGAAATACACATTAGTACAATAGAACATGGATGAGTTTGAACTATTTGGTCAAAAAACACATAGAGCATATTATTAACTCATTGATTTCAGACCAACATAGCAGAGTTGGTTGTGCAATGGATATGAGCTGGATCTTCCTTTCACCGTATGCAATCCTTGGCACTACAGACCCTCAGTGATGTGATCGTGGTTTAGGAGGATTTGTGATTGAAGGTTTGATTCCTAATGTTCCTCTATGGATGTGACCTAGCCACTGCAAAATTCACACCTTCAACTGATGGTGATGGCTGGTTGTTGTATGCTAGATGATGCTGAGACTAATTAAGGTTGCTGCAAATAGGTACACAATTAGGCCTTAATAGGCTTGGTTCCAACAGTGCTAGGATTAATTGTGGGGTAATCACAAGTATATAGTCTTCTCTTGAGTGTTATGAAGGTTGGCGTAAAACTTGTTAAAAAGCAATCACCCTCTAGTAGAAGTCGTTAGATTTGCTATGCAATGTGGTTTGATTCAAAGCTAGTGCGCTTGGTACGGACTGATTGTAGTCTGATCCTCTTATACTATTGAATTTGTATGGAGTGATTGAACTTTTAGCAATGCATACAACCCAATGATCTCTTCCCTAAATGGATGGGACCCTAGACCATAGTTGAAAAACTCATCAAGCCCAAAAAAAAACGATTCGGCAAAAACTTGGTAACTTAAAAAATTGCTTAAATTTCATTAAAAATGCATTTTTTTTGTAAAATTCACTGATAAGATGCATCCAATCAGTCAATAAATGAGTACATAAAAGAAACAAGTCGAGTCTAGTTGTATTTGATTGATTTGAAAGCAAATTGAGTACAAAATGGCATCCTCACGTGGAATGCATTGATACTGATAGTTTGAAACAAAATGAAAATAACAAATTGTTTTTGTAAAACTGAAAGTAAATACTACATTAATATATTTTAGGAACTTACATCTTCCTCTTCCCATGTCTAGTGAAAACTAGGGGAGAGATAGAACTAGACAATATTATAGATGAAGACTTGTAAGCAAACTTGGAAACTTGGACTTCGAGAGTACCAACAAAATCAAATGAATTCAATGGGAGTTTGAGGGCAATGCCCCCAATGGGGTCGATGGGTAGCGCCACCAGCAAGGTCGAGGGGCAATGCCCCTCGTGGGTGTTTGGGGGTAACGCCCCCTAATGGGGTCAAGGGGCAATGCCCCTCGTGGTGGTTTGGGGACAACACCCCCAAGGAGGTTGAGGGGTAGCACCCCTCACGGGGTTTGGGGGCACTACCCCTGACGTGCTCCCTGTTGCAATATAGGGTGGGGTCGAGGGACGAAGCCCCCGCCACTAAGCCCAAATTAAGACCTCCAAAACCACAAAAACCTTCATGGTGTACATCATTTTGCATTAACAATAAAACCCAAATTAAGACCATCAAAGCAACACAAACCTTCATGGAACACATCATTTTAGTGGTTGTGGGAGACTTTTTTCTAAGTAGGCGAGTTTTTTTGTTGGACTCGTTGAGTTTTTGGTGAGTACTCAGTGAGTTTTTTGCATTTGTTCAGCGAGTTCTAACGGCGAGTAAATGGTTGAAAAACTCAGGAAGCATAAAAACTCACAAGTTTTTTGTAACTTGTCGAGTTTTTTGCTAGTTTTTCAACTATGCCCTAGATAATGGTGCTAGCCTTGGTGGCCAAGGATGATGCTAAAACTCATAAGCGACAATTTGGGAAGTAGTTTGGAGATTTGAAAATGGTGTCCTTGCAATGATTCCAACACTCAACCTTGCAATTTGAACAAATTCTCAAAATTAGTCCAATTTGCAAACCTTGTTAGGATTTGCCAAGACAAAAGTAGGGTTTTTGTCTTAATAGCCTCACAAAGTACAATCAAAGGGTTTCATCCTCCCTTGAACAAGTTCAAATAAATTTTGAAAAGATCAATTGCAACACAAAACTAGATGCTTGAAATGAGCACAATAGCTTGTGGTTATACCTTCTAGTTTAGGACCCCATGGGACCTAAAATTGGGTGCCAAAATAGAATTATCTAGATTTTATTTATATTTAATATTATTTATTATATATATTTATATAGTGTTGAAAAACACTTATTTTATTTTATCAATAATAACTAATTATTGGCAAAGAGGGGACATGACATCGGTGCATTCAAAATATTGAAGTCAATTAAATCATAATCATTAATGGTAGATTCAATCCTAGCCAAAATTGTCACCATTTGTTTAGTTGCAAAATTTGTCACTTTGTAGCAGAGTTGTTAGAGATAGTTTGTATAGTTGTTGAAACTACAAAGTAAGAACAAAAAGATAGAGCTTGTGAGGTTTGAAGAAGTTGAAACCTTCAAGATTTGGTAGTTACAGTTGCTGAATAATCTTGGTATCCTTTTTGATGATTCTTACCATTCTTGTTCTATAGTACCTCCAACAAAGGTTGTTGTAATGGTTCCACCTTAGTGTTTTCTTTGCAAGTTGGTTTGAATTAAGTTTATTTTGTTGCAACCTATGGATCTTAGAGTAGTTGTGGTGTGATCAGGGAAATGTGAGAGCAATTGCAGGTATTTTGTGGTATTTGGACATTGCTTTTTATGCAAAAAAATCCCATGAAGGCCC
The DNA here is from genome assembly GCA_007258455.2 of Sequoia sempervirens. NCBI lineage: Eukaryota > Viridiplantae > Streptophyta > Pinopsida > Cupressales > Cupressaceae > Sequoia > Sequoia sempervirens. The sequence continues at coordinate 8,781 of VDFB02111444.1, read as the reverse complement.
CTAGAAGGTAGTACACCATTGTAATAGTTCACAAGATAGTATATGGCTGAATGACTAGTTGTTTGTAATATGAAGTTCTGAATTCATATGCTTAATTTCTTGTGAGTTGATTGCAAAAATTTTATTTTTGAATTGTATTTGAATGTGTTCCTTGGATGCCTCACCCAAATGAAATGTCTTCCCCTTTATATCTTGCAACTCTCAAAAGCTATTGGGTGTTTATTTTGCATTAGTACAACTCCAATACCTTCCCTGGAAGCATCACATTCTAACTCAAATGGAAGAGAGAAGTCTCGAATGGCTAGCACCAGACAAGAACTCATTATTTCTTTGAGTTTGGAAAAAGATTTTTGGGCCTCCTCACTCCATGAAAAAGCACCTTTCTTAGTCAAATATGTCAATGGAGCAGTTAACTTTGAAAATCCTTTAACAAATCTTCTATAATAACTACAAATTCCTATAAATCCCCCTAAATGAGTTAAAGTCTTTGGTCATGGCCAATCTACTATTGCCTTGATTTTTTCTTCATCCACACTAACTCCTTGGGCATTAATATTATGCCCCAAATAAAAAATCGTCCATCCCAAATTCACATTTGGATGCTTTAGCAAATAGCAATTGTTGCTCAAGTATTCCCAAGACTTCATCAATATGCCTCAAGAGGTCCTCCCAAGTTTTTTTGTAAATCAATATATCGTCAAAGAACACCAAAAGGAATTTCCTTAATTGTTTATTGAATGTGTGGTTCATGCGGATTGAAATGTGGTTGGGGCATTAGTTAATCCAAAAGTTAAGACTAGAAATTCAAAATGTCCAAAATGACACCTAAAAGATGTTTTTGAACATCTTCTCTCCTCGTTCTTATTTGGTGGTATCCAGAATGTAAATCGATATTGGAGAAGTATATGGCACCATGAAGTTCATCTATTAGTTCATCAACCCTAGGGATGGGGTATTGGTTCTTGATGGTTTTTTTATTAAGTACCCTATAGTCTATGTACATCCTCATAGTACCATCTTTATTTTTTACCAATATTACGAAGGAAGCAAAAGGGATAGAACTAGGTTGTATATGCCCCATCTCAAGTAGCTCCTTAATTATTTTTTCAATATCTTCCTTATATCTCATTGGGTGGCAGTAAGGTGTGGTAATGATAGGTTTTTCCCCTTCTTCTAGTTCAATGGTATGCTCAAAATGAGGTAATCGTAGCGAAATATCTCTAAAACCTCTCTTATTCCTATCTAGGATAGATTGAATATCAACATGTATAGTCTTCCTTCCTTTGGATTAAGATCTATTAAGGATCATACATTATGCCACCCACTCTACTTGCTCATGCCTAAAAGCTCTTTCCATCCTTTTTCATGACACCCCCCTTGGAGATCCATCCAGTAATCCTTGTAGAATTACTTCTCAACCATTATGTTGGAAACATAGTTCCATATTTTGAAAATCTTGATAATATCTTCCTAAGGATGTAACCATTGAATGTCTAAAGCCACGTCTGTATCTCCCATGTTTACCACATAGAAATTTCAGCTTATTTGTTGTCTTCCCAAGGCATTGCTTAGTTGTTGGATTCGTTGTGTGCAACGAGTAGTGAATCCATTTGCCATGACTACCTTGAACCTTCAAAAAAATTAACTTTTAACTTCATCCTCATTACTAAACCTCCATCGATGAAGTTATGTGTAGCACCACTATCCACTAAGACAATCACTTTTTCTCCTTGTAAAATACTATAAATTCTAAAGAGCTAATACTTGGGTGCCCCTGAAAGTGTGGCTAATGTACCAATTACAAACTCTTCATCATCTTTTTTCCTCTTCTCCCTTTCGGGTTCAAACTCTCTCTCCTTAGGTTCATCATCCATTATTGCTTCAATGTGGCAAACTTGTCCATTCTTGGAGCATTGATGACCCAACTTCCATGCTTCTCTACAATGGAAACATAAGTTCTTCTTTCAAAGCTCTTTCAAAGATTCTTCCTCCTTATTGGATTGAGGAGGTAATGCTTTTGGTTTCCAATTATCCTTGGAAAAGGGATGCCTTTGTGATCCCTTGTGGTAGGTCTTGTTATTAGGTGTTGAGTCTTCCAAATTTAAGGCCCTTCGAATACCATCTTGTAAGGATGATGGTTCAAAAGCTCTGACCAATTCTCTAAGTGATTCAGAGAGTCCTTCAATAAATAAAAACTTAAGTCTACTTTTAGTAATATATAGCACCATGACAGAGATCCTTTGGAATTTTGTTACATATTCTTCCACTAAACCTTGTTGTCTTAGGTGTGTCAACTCCTTAAAATGCATCTCTGGGTTCTTCCTATCAAACCTTCCTACAAGTCTATGTAAAGTCATAGTATGTTACAATGAGATGATGGTCTTGTGTGATTAGTCCATGATGCCACCATTCATGTGCTATTCCCTCTAAGTGAATAATGGCCAATTTAATAGCTTTGTCTTCCATCATGAGACTAAGAGAAAGATAGGTATCTAGTTTTTGAACCTATGCTTGGGCAGTGACCTTCCTCGAGCCATAAAAAATGGGAAGAGTCATCTTACTTACTCTTTGTTGTAAATATTTGTTGGTCTTCCTTCCTTCTCCTCTTGAGGTATTTCTTGACCTTGCATTATAATATTCTTTAAATGGAATATACCTTATAAGGTTAGGATCAATTCTTGAATATACTTCCACAGATTCATCAATGAAATTTGCTGCCATTTTGGCTTCTTCTTCTTCTTCACGTGATTTCTCCTCTCTTGGTAAGAATGTAGGTCTTGTCACTCTAGGTGAATATCTTAATGGAGTTCTATTTTTATCCTCGGAATGGTGTGGATTAACGTCTCTTCCATTGGTTTGGTTAGGCCTAAGAGCATTGATGGTCTTATTCATGTTTTGAATTGCTTATGGAAGCAATTGTGTTGTTTGTTCTTGTCTCTTCATATAAGCTTTCAATTCGTTTACTTGATTTCCCTTATGGTCACCCATTTGATTACCTTGACTCACTTCTAGTTTTCTCCTTTCTCTTTCTAAGGCTCTTTGAGCTCTTTGGCTCAATTGCATATACTTATTTTCTTTATCCTCAGGCTGGCAAGATCAAAGCTTTTCTACCAATTGTAATGTCCTCTTTTGGAATATTCTTTAAAACAATAGTACTTCACTCAAAATATGATAATATTTTTATCAAAGTTTATGAATTTATGAAGTATCCCACCCCGATCTAGATATGACTTGCGATTTTTGCTCAAAATTTTTATTTTGATAGATGTGCCAATTTATCAAACTTGGTTCATTCCATTGCATGAGTTCAAAACAATATTTAAAGGAAATGCATTAACATGTTCAAAATCCACATATCACAACTTCATTGCATATAATTGTTTGCCATAAAATGTAAGATATGAAAATATGAAGTATATAGTCCTGTACAACTCCAATTGAGCAATGGTAATAGGTATTTTTACAAATATTTGACACCCAAATTGCTACAACTATGAGTCCATTCAATTTATTACAACTGAAACTTCTCCACTAGAATTCCTGAACAACTATCTAGATAGAAAGTAACAATGAACAAACTTGCAACACTTTTCTAACAGGCGTACAAATGAAGATTCTCTTATAACAATTTATGAGCATTTAATAAAACTTATAGTTTAGAAATGCACTTAGTATTAATATAAAAATACCTGATTTCTTGCTCCAGGCATGGCGATTGGATTGCTAAGGATAAATGTCTAAGTTTGTCACCCAAAATCTATCTTTAGACTAAACTCTTCAAAGTATTCTTTGCTAGTCTCATCAACATTTTAGACTGCAATGTAGGGAAAACTTTAGTGGCAAATCTTCGCCAATTGGCAAATTCTAGGAATCGACCAAGTCAAAATTGGAAAATTTCTTGCACCCAATAGGGTGTCCAAATCGCCTGGATTTTACGAACTATAGGTCCAATGCATGTCCACTCGCCAATGAGTTTTTTATGAGGCATATTTAAGCAACAAATTCGCCATTGTCAAACTACGCATTTCAATTGAACCGACTAATATTTTTGCCTGGAATCCCGAAAGCATTTAATAAAACACCTACATATTCGCCAATACTATTAAAACAACATTGTATCAGGACCCATTTCGCCAATTCAAATTTACAAATAGTTGCTTGTGAAGACCCATTTCGCCAATTAAAATTTATAAATAGTTGCCCATGAGGACCTATTTGGCCAATAACATTAAAAAATAATTACATTTGAGGACAAATTTTTCCTTGAAAATTACAGCGTATCGTTGTATAAGCACGAGGGATTCACCAAATTTTTAATATACCATTTAAAAATCCCACAGAATTTTTTAAACGTGAAATCATGGATTGATATAAATACAATCAAAAGTGTCATTTATTCTTACACATTTTGTTTGGTTTTGAGGTCCTACTTCTCGATTCAGAAGTCAGCGAAAGTCAAAAACATAGACTTAAAGGTGAGTGATCATTTCTTCATAGTGTTATTAGTTATAATAATAAGTTTTCTTTATCTCTTTTCCATTCTTGCTTCAACAAAGTGAACCTTAGAACCCACTCTGAAGTTTCAAAGTTTTTGAAAACTCTGACCCACCGACTAGAAAGATGACCAAGAAAGACTTGCAACTCAACAAAGTGAACCATCAACCAAGTTGGGGAATCGGGAAGTTATGAAAATTTAGAACTCCGCGACAAGGTTATAAAACTCTAAGGACTAGCGACTAAGGTTAGGAAAAGCCAAAAAATTTATATTGAATTTGATATGTGATTCTGCATCATTTTTAAAGAACAACACTTATCACACTACTTATAAATTCCTATTCCATTTCCATTCACACAATCTTGGATAAATAACTGAAAGAAATATTATTAATCCATTCCTTAAACAGAAGCTAACAGTTCAACATCCATAACTTATAAGTTATAAGCTAACAGAAGCTAACAATTCAACATAAATAACTTATAAAGGCATCCACCCAACTTAGACAATAAAAGCTTAAACTACCAAATCACCTAAATTATACTGAGAAATCCTTACGCATCCATTACCATAAAATTTTTATTCACAGATAAACATTCCACAACAATGAAACTATCCAAAAATCTATCATTCCAATAATAGATAATCCACTGGCAAATATAGAGTTTTTTTTGTCTTGATATCGGTTTCTTGAAGACAACTGTTTTAGAAATTAAAATAAAAAGTCTTTGAAGTATCAAGAGAGCAAAATTAAAGAAATAACATAAAAACTAAAAACTAAACAATGGTCCCACTCCCAACACCAACTCCTTCGCTTTTAATTATTTTTGCCTCCTTCTCCTTCAGTAATTCCTCCTGTGCCTTTACTCTTTGCCTGTATTCCTGGTACTTGGTGAAAATTGCGGCGATGTTTTTATTTCCTGGAGTTGTAGTAATTTGTAACCTGGTTCTCCATTTTCCCAAAGCATTTTCAAACTCAACCAACATCTGAGATCTTTTCTCTTCTCCACATTTATAAGTCTTTAGGTGGATCTCCATTCCACCAAGAGTTTTGAGGAATCCCATGTCACTGTAGCAGGATCAACTATTTATTTCTTGAATATCTCTCTAAACTTAAGAGAGATCTCTCTTATATCTAGAATTTTTTCACCAAACTCATCAGTAATTTCCACTCCCAGAATACGATAATCTTCTTTAATTTCCACCAACATTTCATAATATTGATCAAGTGTATTATTAATTTCCTTCACCAGATTATCATACATATTCAATTTCCATTCCAATGAAATGGACCAGGAAGGGTCTAGCTCCTTAGGATTATTCACAATTTGCTCACCAATTAATATCTTTAGATCCATATAGTTCAATTCTTTCATTTCTTGAGAGAGCACATAGAGACTAGTTTGATATTTTCTGAGTTGCTGAAGTTTTGTTACTAACTCCTTCCTCTTGTTAACAACTTGAGTGTAAAAGAGCACATATTTATTCAGAAAGAAGATAGCCTCTTGAGATATTTTATCAATCCCCTCACAAGAAGCTCTGGAATAGCTCAAATTCTTTTTAATTTGATCTATGGTGAGCACATCAATGCCCTCTACCTGAGAAATTGAGGCTTCATCAGATGTAGGAGGAGTGGCCATGGAAGAAATAAAGTTACTCAATGTGAGGACTTGAGATTCCAATTTTATATTTTATTTTCTCTATTATTTCACTCTTTTAATCAAGGTATTGACTGAATAATTGGCATGGTACACATCACCTTCCAGTGTTGGAGGCCCCATATCAACATGTGTGACTTTGTAGTCCACCTCTGTTATTTCATCTTCATTTAAATCCTTCATAGGCTCAACAATTTCTAACATTTGATTTCTAGAAGTAGATTAGTCACCATCCTTGACATCCTCCTGAATTTCTTAGGTTTTGAAGAGATTTGAAGTAACTTTGAAACTACATCCACTCCAATTGTCATTGTAGGAATATGCTTTCTCTTCTTCTCCATTGCTTTTTTTAGCCATCCTGGGGAGGCTACTACTAGACCAGACTCTTCATTTCCACTAATACTTTCTTTAGGAGTGCTAAGCCTAGGAGTGAAAGGTGGATTATCAGGAGGAGAAGAGGGAAATTTAGACAAAGGAGGAAAGATATTATCTTTAGCGATCTGTTGAAAGATAGCTTCAAAATCTGCAACCACAAGTTTTTCTTGGTTGGTCTTCTTCTTAGGGGTAGGAGAAAGCACATTGTCTTGTTCACAAATTCTCTTCAACTTGACTGTTTCTTTTGGCCTATCACCATCACCTCCTAACTGAGAATTTGCACTAGAGGACCTAACAGAGGGTTTCCCCGATGATACAATTACACCAGATGCTTGTGTAGACCCCTGTTCATTCTTCTGTGATGACTTAGGCTCTTGAACAAGACTAGCAACTTGCTGCCATTTCCCATCCAACCAGTCCTGGGTTCTTTTAAGCACTAGGGTAGCACGCACCCTCATATCTGAAATTTCACTTTGGCTCCAATCAACCCTAGGGTGGGATTTATCAGGTAATTTTTCATATGCAGGATCTATGATTGTTGAATTCTCAGCTACATTTTCAGGAATGTGAAATGATAGACTGAAAGTCTGTATCTATTTTAGCATTAGCCTCATATAATCTCTTCTCAAAACTTCGTTCTCATCGACACAATCTTCCCAAAAATCTTCAATACATGGGTGATGTCGATATAAGCTCCCTCCATAGAGATTCTACTTAAGAAAACCCTTACTGTCAAAATTAGCTCTCATAGACAGATTCTGGAGGTTATATTCCTTGAGAATTCCTTCAACTCCCCTGGCCATTTGGTTTGTTTTGCACACAAAAGAAGGGGTCTCCAATGGGAAGACATACCCTCATTTCCCCATGTTTGTATAATTAATATTAACCATGGCCATTTGTCGACAAACTTCCAGAAATATAAGTAAATCTTCAGGATACTGAGGTAATTTAAATGGGGCTTTCTCAAAACACCCTATTCTTAGATAGGAAAAGTTATCAAATTGGATATTAAAACTCCCAAATTTTGATACAAGAGAAATCGATTTAGGGGAAAGGTGCATTTTTGGATTTCCATCTAGCTTCCTCATGACCTCCATTAAAAATGCATCATTAACACGACAAAAATCACCCATTCCAAATTATTTAGTGAACTGACGAAAGTGTTTATACACAGGCATATCAGAAGTTAGGGTTCCTTACAGCTCCAACCTAGGCCAAAAGGACCTCTAACTACCTACAATGTATGTCAGGCAAGAACACATATAGAAAGTAGTAGTCTTATGAAAATTAATTAATTGTTCATTCAAATGGAAGCAAATAACTTCAGCCCGGTCAATGAAAATGTTCTCATCACAAACTATCAAGATAAACTGACACATCCAATCCTCAAATAACTCAACTTGTGCATTCCCAACAACACGGTGCAATAAAGCAATAGCATTTGGAATTTCTCCCTTAAAATGCACTCTTTTGAGTTTACTCGATAGTTGCGAGTTACCTTTCTTTTCAGACTTCAACTAGGTTTTGGCCATGGAGTTCTTACACCAGTCCTTATTCGCTTTGAAAAATTCACCTGCCACTGTGACAAACATGTCTTCTCCAGGTTCCCTTTCTGGAATCCCCAGCATGTGGGAAACAACTTCAGGAGAAATTTCTACAATTATAGTTCCGTCCGCGGCTTTAATTTCCCATGTTTGCAGAATGTACCTTCTTGCACATGCACTTATTAGGTCCACACTCAACATAGCTTTTAGAAACCCTCCAGCATGAGCAAGCCCACTTTCTAAGAGTTTTAAATCCAGCTCAAACTTGTCATCCCTCTCCAGGCGCACCCAAAATTTGTCTAACTTAAAAGGTTTGAGAGTCGTATCCCTTACGCCGACCCATCGTTCACTCTTCATGAGCACAAATTTGCTGAGAACAAATGTTTGCACATGAGATTCTGAGAAGTAATAGCCTTGACAAAGAACGTAGAATGCAAAGCTAAAAGTCCGAAAGTAAAAAAAATGTTTGCACTTGAGAAGCACCGCCTTTGGCAAAGAATGAGAATGCAGGCTAAATGTTTGAGTAAAACTTCGCCACCCACTTATGTCGTTATTTTTGATAGGACGTGCTTTAAGTGCGACATTCAATTTCATACCTCGAAAAGATAGCCTTTAAACCTGCATGCTTTTGGAAATTCCTGAAGAGACAACTCAAGTTTATTTTGTACATAACATTCAATGAGATGTCAGATGATGACGCCTTTGAAAG